>RXON01003964.1:0-27362 GCA_009667805.1 Leptobrachium leishanense | reverse complement strand
CCCACCGCAAACCCGACGAACACTCACCGAAAACCAGCAGAAACTGCCTCAAAAACCACGTTGAACACGCCGGAAAAAGCAGACGAGCTGCCGATCACAGCGCAGAGCAGCCGTCGGAAAAACCCGACAAGTTGACAAACGGGGTGAAAAAAAAAAAGTACACTTGTTGAAAGTGTGAAAAGGGAAACGCTGTTTGCAAAAAAACTAGTGAACGGAAATGTCTGGAATTTACATATAACATCCAATGAATGATAATAAAAAGGGCTGTTATAGAAAAAAGAAAAAACTATCTAAAAAAAAAACCTGAAAAACAATTTGCTGAAAAAATCCCAACAAATGCCTAAAAGATCCTAAAAAAATAAATAATTAAAGAGACTTTTTGCTGCAGATTAAAATAATAAACAGTTTATTAGATATTGAGTTAAAACGGGAATATTTTTAACATTGAAGTCTATGGGATTCTCCTGAATAAACCTGCCGAATGAAACCACTGAACAGCAGGGCATTTCACTGACATTTCTCTGCTGTTCGGTGTCTGTGAAAAGATGCTTCTCTCTGTGGGATTTCACTGTTGCCGAACAGGCACCGTATTTCACTGGCAATTCATCAATATTTGGCAAACTGACACGAAATGTCACCGTAGGGGGAAATTCTCTGCTCGGTGCAATTTCGGGGCCAGTTCAGCGCCCTCAGAATAACCCTCATAGTGTTTATTAGCCTGGTTTTATGTTTGTTGATTGTCTAGTATTTTGATATGTTTGTTAATAAATGTTAAATCTCGTTAATGTGAGTGCGCTGCTACGTGCGATTCCATTCGGTCGCCCAAGATTGATGACATCATTTTTTTTTCTGTTTATAACATCCCCCAAGGTTAGACCCTTTTTTTTATGTGTCCGTCTCCCTCTGCGTCTCTAGTGCCGGGTGTTTAAAAATGACGGAGGGATTGCGCGCCCTGAGTGACCCTTACAGCGTAGTCTCTGCTTATATAAAGGCGAGCATGGAGGCTGATAAGTTCTAGATATTTTTTTCTATGGGAATTCTGAAGTTTGCCGTAAACTGGAACCAATTATTAACCTTTCGATGGCAATGATCTGCAATGGCATTAATATTCTGTGCATTCCGAGCATTCCGAGCATTCCGTGCATTCTGAGCAATCCGTGCATTCCGAGCATTCTGAGCATTCTGTGCATCCTGAGCAATCCGCGCATTCTGAGCATTCCATGCATACTGAGCATTCCGTGCATACTGTGCATTCCGTGCATTCTGAGCATTCCGTGCAAACCGAGCATTCCGAGCATTCCGTGCATGCCGTGCATTCTGAGCATTTCTTGCATATCGAGCATTCTGTGCATTCTGAGCAATCCGTGCATTCTGAGCATTCCGAGCATTCTGAGCATTCCGAGCATTCCGTGCATACTGAGCATTCCGCACCTTCTGCTTTACAGGCTTTTATTCTTCTGCCTCCCTCTGATATTCACATCACCTGCTTTCTTTGTGTCGGGCCGGATCCATAACCTTTTACACACGTTCTGAACTTTCCACGACGAGGCGGCCGATTGCTTTTTGTATTTCTTCACCTTGTGCTCGTTGTACGTAACAATTCCAGCCCCTCGTAGCTGTCTATCTTGAAGAGTAAACTCATGCGCCTCGGTAACCGTACGCAACGCAAGTGTTTTAACATGGCCAGGCGTAATGTTTAAATATACAGGGCCCTGTTTAATTTAAAGGGACACACACACCCTGGCTGCACTGACTGCCCCCCTCTCTTTTGCCGTTTTGGAGATATTCTTGTGTGAAGCGGAGGAGTTTCCCCTGTCCCACACAAGCATTGCCAGGCAGGTTGGATTTTAATATTCCACCTGCCGGTCACCGATGATGTCAGTGTGGCAGATCTCATACCCTGACCGGGTCACATCTGTCAATGCCGCTTCCTTGCCAGACCCCCATGTTTTCCCCAGCAGACTCTCGCGCCTTTCTCCAGTCCTCAGACAAAGCTTTAGGATGCGGACATGTACAGAACCTGCTAGCATCCCCAGAAATAAGTGGAGGCTGTAGATCTGGAGGTTTTCAGGGTCAGAACGGAACTCATTTTAATTGGGGACAGGCGCAGATATTTATACGGTCAAACATAGGTTGTTTACATACACAAAACCTGACCCTAGAATGGATAAACATTCGCTCAACATTCCTAGACAGACAGGACAATGGCAATCACAATGCTAAACAAGATTACTATCTAAAGACAGCAGATACTGGGGCAGTGTTTGCCTGACAAAGCAGATTAACAAACTACTCCAATTAACACATTCCAGAGAGCAATCCTATCAGCAGATAACAGATACACATGGACCATACAATAGACAGATAGATTACATAAACATTCTGCACACAAGAGAGGGCAAGAAAGTATTTGCCTGTTCAACGACTGAACAGTGCCTGTTCGGCGGCAGTGAAAGTCCCCATAGAGAAGCAATGGTTAATCTATTCACATTGAGCAGCAGAGAAATGTCAGTAAAATGCCCTGATGTTCAGTGGTTTCATTCGGCAGGTTTATTCAGGCGAATACCATAGGCTTCAATGTAAAAAAAATCCCCTGTTTTATCAAATATTTATTCAACGTTTATTCTTTTAATTTGCAGCAAAAAGTCTATTTTTTTTTTAAATTTTTTGGGCAAATTTCTTTTCCCAGATTATTTTTTTAAATAGGGTTTTTTATTTTTCCTGTAACAGACCTTATTATTATCATTCATAAGATCTTATATGTAAATTCCAGACATTTTCGTCCAGTAGTTTTATTTGCAAACGGCGTTTGAAATTCTGAAACTATCAATAGTTTTCTTTTTTTTTTTACTCCGTTCGTCAGCTTTTTCTGGCGGCTGCTCAGCGCTGTGTTCAGCAGATTTTTGGCTTTTTTCAGACGCGTTCGGTTTTTTTTTGCCGATTTTGCAGCAGATGGTCAGCTTTTTTTTGGATGCATATTTTGTTTTTCAGGGGTTTTTGCATTTGATGTGGCAGTTTAGCGGTGGATTTTCGGCTGCATTCGGCGGCTTTTCCCTGCACTTCGGGGACCCTGCGGTGAATGCTGAATTTTATTCCGCGACGTGCGGGGAACGGGAAAGCACCAAAATGTCTGTGACATTTCAGTGTCTCTGAATTACCCTGTAAGATGTGATCACATGTTGCATAAGCCTGATACAGTGTCAGCGTGCCGGTCCTGCGCCGGTCCTGTGCCGGTCCTATTCTATGACTGATATAAGATCAAATAAATAAAACGTATCATTAGTACGCGTTAAGATACATGTATGAGGCCCCAGACCGTTCTTCGCGCTCATGACTGGGTCTTCCCAGTGGCTGTAACCCTGTGATTGATGTACAGCGTGCAGGCGGCGGCGAGATAAGAAATCTTGGCGTCTCTAGCCGCGGCCAATGGACCAATGGGACGTCTGATCCCGCGCACATCACTCATGTTCTCGGTGAATGATGCTGAGCTGTGCTAAAGCTGCGGGACACCCTCACCATCTGGATATTTTCCCTGGCAGATGAGCTGGTTATAAATCTGATTAACGTGGATATTTTTCAGTGACGCCGGTTGCGCGGGTTCTGCTGACTGCGCTATTGTTCGTCGACTTAGAAGTCTGGCCGTCGTGAAAGACTCGAAGTTCAGTAACAGAAATCTCTCCCTTCGTGGTGGGATATGGGTGACTCGACGCGCGGCACTCGGCAACATTGACAAATCAGAGAATAAATGACTAGGGTCGACCTATGGGAACCCCTTCATGTACAACAACCATACGACTCCGGTGCCTCCCTCGGGGCGACGCTGTGCCCAGACATAGAGGCCACCAAGATGAGAGGCTCCGCAGGTGCAGCATGCACAGGTCTTCATATAGGATGGAGATTTAGAGGGAGATCCTGTTCATATAACAATCTATGCACAATTAGTTTTTTCTCTATTTAGGTGATTTTATTCCCCTTTTGCTCCTCACTGTGCAGTGCTCCTCCTCTTTGGCCCAGGGATAATATATCCCCGTGACAATATATTTCACCCTGTGACAATGCATCCCGTCCCATGACAATATATCCCACCCTGTGACAATGTATCCCACCCCGTGACAATATATCCCACCCCGTGACAATATATCCCACCCGTGACAATATATCCCGCTCTGTGACAATATATCCCACCCTGTGACAATATATCCCACCCCGTGACAATATATCCCACCCCGTGACAATATATCCCACCCCGTGACAATATATCCCTCCCGTGACAATATATCCCGCTCTGTAACAATATATCCCACCCTGTGACAATATATCCCACCCTGTGACAATATGTCCCACCCCGTGACAATATATCCCACCCTGTGACAATATGTCCCACCCTGTGACAATATGTCCCACCCCGTGACAATATATCCCACCCGTGACAATATATCCCACCCTGTGACAATATGTCCCACCCTGTGACAATATATCTCACCCTGTGACAATATATCCCACCCTGTGACAATATATCCCACCCCGTGACAATTTATCCCACCCTGTGACAATATATCCCACCCTGTGACAATATATCCCACCCTGTGACAATATATCCCACCCTGTGACAATATGTCCCACCATGTGACAATATATCCCGCTCTGTAACAATATATCCCACCCTGTGACAATATATCCCACCCTGTGACAATATGTCCCACCATGTGACAATATATCCCACCCTGTGACAATATGTCCCACCCTGTGACAATATATCTCACCCTGTGACAATATATCCCACCCTGTGACAATATATCCCACCCCGTGACAATATATATCCCACCCTGTGACAATATATCCCATTCCGTGACAATATATCCCACCTCGTGACAATATATACCACCCCGTGACAATATATCCCACCCGTGACAATATATCCCACCTCGTGACAATATATCCCACCCCGTGACAATATATCCCTCCCCGTAACAATATATCCCACCCCGTGAGTGACAATATATCCCACCCCAATGACAATATATCCCACCCCTTGACAATATATTCCACCCCATAACAATATATCCCACCCCTTGATACATTATATCCCACCCCTTGATGATACATTATATCCCACCCCATGAAAACTAATCATGCCCCGTGACAGGTGCCATGTAACTGTGTAACCAATGGGATTCACTGCACATGGCAGAGGGTTTAATGTTGTGGCTGAGTCTGTTTATAGTGTTTATTTTTCCTATAATCCCTTTTTTTTTTACATTTAACTCTTTCCTCTGTGTTTTCATGTTTCCTTCCCTCGGTTTCATTATCCTGCATGTTCACTCCTCCGGTTGAACACAGCAGGAGGTTTGACTTCATGTTTGTTTCTCTTTGGTCTTGTTTTATTTATATTGTTCCGCTGAGTGTTTTGCTGCGTTGTGTCCATAACGTGCAGGTGCACCAAGTGTCATGTCAGATCATCTATATTTCTTTACAGAGCTGCCGGCTCGACGTTCATCATTCTTTTATAAAGATGCTGAGCATAGACAGGAGCCCTCCATCACCTCCGCTTGTTTGTTTTTTGGCCTTTTTATGTTGTGCTTTGATGTAGCGTTTAGTTTTCTTTCTTCTTTGCTGGATGAGTTGGGAGCTCTTTGCTGTGGCAGGTCTCACTCACGGCCTATTTTTTTCTGTATAAAAGCATTACAAATGTGAGGTTAAAGCCCGCCGGCATGGTCTCTGTACCAGAATATGTGGTTATATTTTTCCCCCGTCTATCATGCTTTAGGTGAATACTACCTATAGGAAAAAAAACAAATAATATGACTGATTAAATGGACCCGGAGGGCTGCTTCAGTTTTCTGAGCAGGCAGGATTAGCTCCACCCACAAAGCTCACATCAGCACTCACTGATCTGGCTTCCTTAAAAACGATCAGGAATGAACAGTACTAGCCAATGGCCTGCCTTGAGCATCCAGCCCCACCCAGTCATGTGACAGGCTGCACCTTGAGAGGCTTGCTACATCCAGACCAGTGCTGCCGAGCCCAGCAATAGATTAAAAGGTGAGTTTTTATAGCTCTCCTAAGGAATAAAACGGGAGGGGAAAACAGGACAGGTCAGGAGGGATAATGTTTAACTCTTTTAGGGAGTCCCATTAAGTGACAAGGGGATAACGGAGACATTAAAGTGTAGAGGGCGCCCCCTGCAGTAACATATCACTTGTCATGTGATGCGTCAGGCTTAAGGTCTCTGGCAAGTTTCAAAGCTTTATGGGAGGGGGATCAGAGAAGGAGATCGGCCATGTTTTACCACTGGAATTTCGGTGCTCTTTCCTTCCTTGCACTTCGGGGAATCAAATTTTGTATGTATAACTTGAATCCGTCAGGAGGCAAACAGTTTCCTAATCAAAGCAGGTCGCCTGAGATTCCTCTCTGATAATGCATCTGCAGCATATGAACTATACATACCCCAGGGCTGTATTTTCCTGCACTAACCCTCAGCATGCATAAATTATATGCGTCCAAGAAAACATGGCCGATCTGGCGGCTCTACATACAGCGCCAAAAATAATCCAGTCTCTGTCATAAGGTCAGGCAATAATCATCGACCTGTAACCAATTAAAGGGTTAACCCAGGAATGTGCATTAGTGATAATATGAGCGAGTGTGATGCGATGAGATCCTCCAGACGCCCTCAGTGTTTAAACGTTAATTTGATGCACTTTATCTTACCGAGACGTAAAGTAACATCGCGGGCGTTAATTCGATATATAGAGATACAGAGTTATCCAGCGAGTCACGTCACGGGAGATGAACTTCAGACAGCGCTAACAAAATACTAAATAACTTTGCGGTCAATAATCCGAATGATTAATGAGACAGCGAGAAAATGTAAGGGATTTTGTTCCCGTCTCAAGGAGACACAGATGCCAGATTCATTGTACTGGAAACGCACAGGATGGGAGCGGAATATGGAAGAAGAAAAGAACAGACTCGTACAAGGGATTTAAAGCAAGCGAAGAGGCATAAAGACGTTGCGACATCCAATGGGTTAAAGGATCTAAAGACAGTGCGACATTCAATGGGTTAAAGGATCTAAAGACAGTGCCACATTCAATGGGTTAAAGGATCTAAAGACAGTGCCACATTCAATGGGTTAAAGGATCTAAAGACAGTGCCACATTCAATGGGTTAAAGGATCTAAAGACAGTGCCACATTCAATGGGTTAAAGGATCTAAAGACAGTGCCACATTCAATGGGTTAAAGGATCTAAAGACAGTGCCACATTCAATGGGTTAAAGGATCTAAAGACAGTGCCACATTCAATGGGTTAAAGGATCTAAAGCCAGTGAGGTGATTCAATGGGTTAAAGGATCTAAAGACAGAGAGGGGATTAATGGGTTAAAGGGCTAAAGACAGCGACTGATTAAATGGGTTAAAGGATCTAATTACAGCGAGGGGATTAATGGGTTAAAGGGATCTAATGACAGCGAGGTGATTAATGGGTTAAAGGATCTAATGACAGCGTGACATTCAATGGGTTAAAGGATCTAAAGACAGTGCAACATTCAATGGGTTAAAGGGCTCTAATGCCAGCGAGGTGATTAATGGGTTAAAGGGATCTAATGACAGCGAGGGGATTAATGGGTTAAAGGGATCTAATGACAGCGAGGTGATTAATGGGTTAAAGGGACCTAATGACAGCAAGGGGATTAATGGGTTAAAGGGATCTAATGACAGCGAGGTGATTAATGGGTTAAAGGGACCTAATGACAGCAAGGGGATTAATGGGTTAAAGGGATCTAATGACAGTGAGGTGATTAATGGGTTAAAGGGATCTAACTAGAGCAGGGTTTCCCGCGCCTGTCCTCAGGAGCCTCAGCCTCGCCAGGTTTGCAGGATATGTGAAGCACAGCACAGGTGATATGATTTGCTGCTCAGTGATTGCAGGATTCAGTCTGCATTTCCCCCAAGGTGATCTGCAAAATCTGGCCTGTTAGAGGGTCCTGAGGAGAGGTTTGGGAAACACAGAACTAGAGCAAAGTGATTAATGAGTTAAAGGGATCTAAATGATAGTAAGGGGAATTAATGGGTTGAAGGGATCTAATGACAGTGAGTTGATTAATGGGTTAAAGGGATCTAGTGACAGTGAGGTGATTAATGGGTTAAAGGGATCTAATGACAGTGAGGTGATTAATGGGTTAAAGGGATCTAATGACAGTGAGTTGATTAATGGGTTAAAGGGATCTAATGACAGTGAGTTGATTAATGGGTTAAAGGGATCTAATGACAGCGAGGGGATTCATGGGTTATTATTATTATTATTATTATTCTTTATTTATAAAGCGCCAGCATATTCCGCAGCGCTGTACAATAAGCACAGTATAGACAGGGTTACAATACATTGAACAACATTTGACAAACAGTACAGGAGGAGATGAGGGCCCTATTCCCGTAGGAACTCACAATCTAGGAGGGTTGGGGTTGGAAACAGGAGGAGAGGACTGTAAGGTGAGAGTGATTGATGGTTGTGTCAGTGAGTTGGGGGGTAGACTTCCCTAAATAGGAATGTTTTAAGGGAGCGTTTGAAGGAAGAGAAGTTAGGGGAAAGTCTGACAGTACGAGGGAGAGCGTTCCAGAGAGTGGGGGCTGCACGTGTGAAGTCCTGCAGTCTATCATGGGAAGAGGTGATGCGGGGAGAAGCTAGGCGCAGGTCACTGCTTGACCTTAGGGAGCGGGCTGGGGTGTATTTGGTGATTAGTGAGGACAGGTAGTGGGGCGCTGAGTTAGTGAGGGTTTTGTAGGTAAGGATAAGGGATTTAAAGACATTGTGACACTTAATGGGTTAAAGGGCTCTAGTGATAGTGATGTGATTAATGTGTTAAAGGAATCTAATGACAGTGAGGTGATTAATGGGTTAAAGGGATCTAGTGACAGTGAGTTGATTAATGGGTTAAAGGGATCTAATAACAGTGAGTTGATTAATGGGTTAAAGGGATCTAATAACAGTGAGTTGATTAATGGGTTAAAGGGATCTAATGACAGCAAGGGGATTCATGGGTGAAAGGGATCTAATGACAGTGAGGTGATTAATGGGTTAAAGAGATCTAAGGAGAGCAAAGGGATTAAGAGATGAAGTTGAAGTTATCTAATGACAATAAACCAGGGAGAATTGACACACAGGCCTTGGCTGAAGAGCAGTGTGATGGAAAGCTGCTTGGTGGTGGCGTGTGTGCAGCAGCACTAATGGAATGGGAGAGGAAGTTGTTGCGCCTTTTGATACATTTAATTAGTAACTATACAGTAACAAGGTAATGAGTGGATGTAAGGACAACATAAAAAGGGACAGTCTGCACAACTTAACCTCGCTGGCTGATTTAAGAGATGTGGAGTGTCTCCTCCCCTTCCCGGGTTTAAGAGATATGGAGTGTCTCATCCCATTCCTGGATTTAAGTGATGTGGAATGTCTCCTCCCCTTCCCGGGTTTAAGAGCTGTGGAGTGTCTCCTCCCCTTCCCGGGTTTAAGAGATGTGGAATGTCTCCTCCCCTTCCCGGGTTTAAGAGCTGTGGAGTGTCTCCTCCCCTTCCCGGGTTTAAGAGATGTGGGGTGTCTCCTCCCCTTCCCGGGTTTAAGAGATATGGGGTGTCTCCTCCCCTTCCTGGGTTTAAGAGATGTGGGGTGTCTCCTCCCCTTCCCGGTTTAAGAGATATGGGGTGTCTCCTCCCCTTCCCGGGTTTAAGAGATGCGGAGAGTGTCTCCTCCCCTTCCCGGGTTTAAGAGATGTGGGGTGTCTCCTCCCCTTCCCGGGTTTAAGAGATATGGGGTGTCTCCTCCCCTTCCCGGGTTTAAGAGATATGGGGTGTCTCCTCCCCTTCCCGGGTTTAAGAGATGCGGAGTGTCTCCTCCCCTTCCCGGGTTTAAGAGATGTGGGGTGTCTCCTCCCCTTCCCGGGTTTAAGAGATGTGGGGTGTCTCCTCCCCTTCCTGGGTTTAAGAGATGTGGGGTGTCTCCTCCCCTTCCTGCCCCCCCCCATCCTGCAGCCCTATTTGGTTGTGGCAGATGTGTAAAAGGAATAGGTTTCCTTTGAATCGCCTCACTGCAGAGGACCACTTCAGGCAGTGATGATGTCACCATGGATTGATGCTGTTTCTGCACAAGGTGCGCACAGCACTAATCTATCTATATCTTTCTAACTATCGCTGTATCTCTATATCTATCTCTGTATCTATCTATCGCTATCTATCTCTATATCTATCTCTGTATCTATATCTCTATATCTATCTCTGTATCTCTATATCTATATCTCTGTATCTCTATATCTATCTATCTCTCTGTATCTCTATATCTCTATAACTATCTGTCTCTATATCTCTCTGTATCTCTATATCTCTATAATTATCTATCTCTCTATCTGTACCTCTATATCTGTATCTCTATATCTATCTCTATCTCTGTATCTCTATATCTATCTCTGTATCTCTATATCTATCTCTGTATCTCTATATCTATCTCTATATCTATATCTCTGTATCTCTATATCTATCTATCTCTGTATCACTATATCTATCTATCTCTGTATCTCTATATCTATCTCTATATCTATATCTCTGTATCTCTATATCTATCTATCTCTGTATCTCTATATCTATCTCTATATCTATCTCTGTATCTCTGTATCTCTATATCTATATCTATCTCTGTATCTCTATATCTATATCTCTAGAACTATCTATCTCTGTATCTCCATATCTATCTCTATATCTATCTCTATATCTCTATATCTATCTCTATATCTATCTCTGTATCTCTATATCTATCTCTATATCTATCTCTGTATCTCTATTTCTATCTATCTCTGTATCTCTATATCTATCTCTGTATCTCTATATCTATCTCTATATCTATCTCTGTATCTCTATATCTATATATCTATCTCTCTCTATATCTCTATCTCTGTGTCTCTATCTCTGTATCTCTATATCTATATCTCTATATCTATATCTCTATATCTATATCTCTGTATCTCTAACTCTGTATCTCTATCTCTGTATCTCTATATCTATCTATCTCTATATCTCTATCTCTATCAGGGTTATCCAAAGAGATTCGAAAAGTCACCGCACGTTCGGTGACTTTTCGTTCTCTTCAATTCGGTTCCTTTTGCCGATTGCATTTCGGTGACCCTGCGGTGTATTCAGCAAACACCACAGGGTCCCCGAATTGCAGGGAAAAGCTGCCGCAAACCTGACGAAAACTAACCGAATGCACGCTGAAAAAGCAAAAACATCTGGATTAACCTTCGAAAAAGCCGAACAGGAGCCGAACAGGAGCCGAATCACACAGAGCCGAAGCAGCTGTGACGTAGAGGAGGCAGTGAATAACTTAGAAAAACCATTTGTATGAATCTGTGAAAATGAAACGCTGTTTGCAAAGAAACTACTGAGCGAAAATGTCTGAAATTTTCACAGGAGGTCCAGGGAATGATAATAAAGAGGGCTGTTACAAAAAAAATAAGCAAACTGAAAAAAAATTAAAAAAAATCGGACTTTTAAAAAAAATAAAAAAATCTGAAAAATGCTTAAAGTATCCTAAAAAATCTATAAATAAAGAGACTTTTTGCTGCAGAATTTTATAATGAACGGTTTATTAGATATTGAATTAAAACAGGAATATTTTTAACATTGAGCCTATGGATTCTCCTGAATAAATTTGCCGAATTAAACCACCGAATGACAGGGCATTAGGGGAACCTTTCACTGCTGGTTGTGTTCTCTGAATAGCCGAAGCAGTGCTTTTTCATGGGGATTTCACTGCCTCGAACAGGGACCGAACAGGCACCGTATGTGCAGGCAATTCGCCAGGATTTGGCAAATTGCCTGCTCTCTAGATAGCCGAATGGCCAGAAAAGGTAACCGAACGCTGATTTTCAGCGTTCGGTTACCTTTCTCAAGCAATTCGGATCTCTTTGGATAACCCTGTATATCTATCTATCTCTGCATCTCTATATCTATCTCTGTATCTCTATATCTATCTCTGTATCTCATCTCTATATCTATCTCTGTATCTCTATATCTATATCTATCTCTGTATCTCTATATATATCTCTGTATCTCATCTCTATATCTATCTCTGTATCTCTATATATATCTCTGTATCTATCTCTGTATCTCTATATCTATCTCTGTATCTCTATTTCTATCTATCTCTGTATCTCTATATCTATCTCTCTCTATCTCTGTGTCTCATACAGGGTTATCCAAAGAGATTCGAAAAGTCACCGCACGTTCGGTGACTTTTCGTTCTCTTCAATTCGGTTCCTTTTGCCGATTGCATTTCGGTGACCCTGCGGTGTATTCAGCAAACACCACAGGGTCCCCGAATTGCAGGGAAAAGCTGCCGAAAACCTGACGAAAAGTAACCGAATGCACGCTGAAAACAAGCAAAAACATCTGGATTAACCTTCGAACAGGAGCCGAACAGGAGCCGAACGAACATGAGCCGAATCACACAGAGCCGAAGCAGCGTGTGAGGTAGAGAGCAGTGAATAAATTAGAAAAACCATTTGTTATGAATCTGGGAAAAGAAACGCTGTTTGCAAAGAACTACTAAGCGAAAATGTCTGAAATTTTCACAGGAGGTCCAGGGAATGATAATAAAGAGAGCTGTTACAGAAAAAATAAGCAAACTGAAAAAAAAAAAAAAAAAAATCGGATTTTTTTTTTTTTTTAAAAATTCAGAAAAATGCTTAAAGTATCCTAAAAAATCTATAAATAAAGAGACTTTTTGATGCAGAATTTTATAATGAACGGTTTATTAGATATTGAATTAAAACGGGAATATTTTTAACATTGAAGCCTATGGGATTCTCCTGAATAAATTTGCCGAATTAAACCACCGAATGGCAGGGCATTTCGGGAACCTTTCACTGCTGGTTTGTGTTCTCTGAATAGCCGAAGCAGTGCTTTTTCATGGGGATTTCACTGCCCTCGAACAGGGACCGAACAGGCACCGTATGTGCAGGCAATTCGACAGGATTTGGCGAATTGCCTGCTCTCTGGATAGCCGAATGGCCAGGAAAGGTAACCGAACGCTGATTTTCAGCGTTCGGTTACCTTTCTCAAGCAATTCGAATCTCTTTGGATAACCCTGTGTATCTCTATATCTATCTATCTCTGCATCTCTATCTCTATCTCTATATCTCTATATCTATCTCTGTATCTCTATATCTCTATATCTATCTCTCTATCTCTATATCTATCTCTGCATCTCTATCTCTGTATCTCTATATCTCTATCTATCTCTGTATCTCTATATCTCTATCTATCTCTGTATCTCTATATCTCTATATCTATCTCTCTATCTCTATATCTATCTCTGCATCTCTATCTCTGTATCTCTATATCTCTATCTATCTCTGTATCTCTATATCTCTATCTATCTCTGTATCTCTATATCTATCTCTGCATCTCTATATCTATCTCTGTATCTCTATATCTATATCTCTCTATTTATATCTCTATATCTGGATCTCTATATCTATATCTCTATCTCTATATCTATATATCTATATCTCTATATCTGGATCTCTATATCTATATCTCTGTATCTCTATTTCTATCTCTGTATCTCTAACTCTATATCTATCTCTGTATCTATCTCTGTATCTCTATCTCTGCATCTCTATATCTATCTATCTATCTATCTCTGTATCTCTATATCTCTATATCTATCTCTATATCTCTATATCTATCTCTATATCTCTATATCTCTATATCTATCTCTGTATCTCTATATCTATCTCTGCATCTCTATATCTCTATATCTATCTCTGTATCTCTATATCTATATCTATCTGTTTCTCTATATCTGTATCTCTGTGTCTCTATTTCTGTTTCTCTATATCTGTATCTCTGTGTCTCTATCTCTTTATCTCTATATCTATATCTATCTCTGTATCTCTATATCTATCTCTATATATCTCTATATCTATCTCTGTATCTCTATATCTATCTCTGTATATCTCTATATCTATCTCTGTATCTCTATATATATCTCTATATATCTCTGTATCTCTATATCTATCTCTATCTCTGCATCTCTATCTCTGTATCTCTATATCTATCTATCTCTGCATCTCTATCTCTATCTCTATATCTATCTATCTCTGTATCTCTATATCTATCTCTGGATCTCTATATCTATCTCTCTATCTATCTATCTCTCTATATCTATATCTCTGTATCTCTATATCTATCTCTGGATCTCTATATCTATCTCTCTATCTATCTATCTCTGCATCTCTATCTTTGCATCTCTATATCTATCTCTGTATCTCTATATCTATCTCTATATCTATATCTCTCTATTTATATCTCTATATCTGGATCTCTATATCTATATCTCTGTATCTCCATATCTATATCTCTATATCTATATCTCTATATCTGGATCTCTATATCTATATCTCTGTATCTCTATTTCTATCTCTGTATCTCTAACTCTATATCTATCTCTGTATCTATCTCTGTATCTCTATCTCTGCATCTCTATATCTATCTCTGTATCTATCTCTATATCTATCTCTGCATCTCTATATCTATCTATCTATCTCTGTATCTCTATATCTATCTCTATATCTCTATATCTATCTCTATATCTATCTCTATATCTATCTCTGTATCTCTATATCTATCTCTATATCTATCTCTGTATCTCTATATCTCTGCATCTCTATATCTCTATATCTATCTCTGTATCTCTATATCTATCTGTTTCTCTATATCTATCTGTTTCTCTATATCTGTATCTCTGTATCTCTATATCTATCTCTATATCTATCTCTGTATCTCTATATCTATCTCTGTACCTCTATTTCTATCTCTGTATCTCTATATCTATCTCTATATCTATCTCTGTATCTCTATATCTATCTCTATATCTATCTCTGGATCTCTATATCTATCTCTGGATCTCTATATCTATCTCTATATCTCTATCTCTATATCTCTGGATCTATCTACTGTATCTCTATATCTCTGTGTCAAATCAAATCAAATCAAATCAAATCAAATCAAATCAAAATAAGCTTTATTGGCAGGACCAAATACATTTTAGCATTGCCAAAGCATATGGGGAGGAGGGGGAGTAGTGGGACATATATATGGGGGGAATGGGCAAGTCCATGGACATTATCAGGGGTAAGGGATAATGTGAAGGGGGATGGGGGCGAGACCGTGTTGGGGATTTATAAGTCCTGGATCTCTCATGTTCCTCTCAGTCTGTGACATTCTGCGACGTATTGGGCAGATATTTTCACCGCCGGCTCCTCTTCTCCCAGTATGATGTGGAGTTTCCTCATCTCTTCTATAGAGGCGAAGTCCGGGATGAGAGTGGAGAGTCTCTGGAAGTGAGTTTCCCTCAGTGCTGAGTACTTGGGGCACTGTAGGAGGAGTGGACCTCATCTTCCAGGGCCCCCTGGTCACAATGCTGGCACAGTCTATTCTCCCTGGGCTTGTAGTCTGTCTATGCCGCCTGATTCAATTTCCAGGCTGTGGGCGCTCAGTCTGTACCGGCTCAGGATCTGTCTGTCCTTGGGGTCTTGTAGTACCTCCAGGTATGGGGCCAGTTTGTATTCCCTCCAGGTATGGGGCCAGTTTGTATTCCCTCTGTAAGGATTGGTAAATGGTGATTTTCTTGGAGTTTGCTATATCATGTCACCAGTCTCTGATATAGTTTTCCCTGGAATCGTTAATTAGGGCCTTTATTTAATATTTTGTCAGGTTGCCTTCATGGGGGCTTTGGATGATCAGGGTGGATATGAGTTGTTGCAGCCCACATGGTTTGGGATGGTCCTTGTTGGCCAGTAGGGCTTTATGGTGGTATGAGTTGAGGCTGCTGATGTTTAGGTGGTCCCAGTATGATAGCGCCCTCTTCTGTACTGCAAGAAGTAAGGGGAGTCTGCCCAGCTCGGCCCGGCAAGCATTGTTAGAGGTGCTCCGATGGACTTGGAATATTTCTGTTGGGCTGGTGTCCCATTTGGGTTGGTCAGGGTAGGTGATGGGGCCCCATACTTCACTGCCATAAAGGAGGATTGGAGTGATGACGCTATCAAAGATTTTAAGCCAGACTCTTACAGGCGGTTTTAGTTTGTAGAGGTTTCTCCTGATGTCTCTTAGGGCCTCTATGGCTGGTTTGAAACTTCCCGATCGGTTTGTTTCTAGGCCGAGGTATGTGTAGCTGTTGGCTTCATCAAGAGTGCAGTCATTAAGTGTGAAACAGGAACTCTTGGTTTTTTGCGTTCTTCCTTTGGAAAACCATGACCTTTGTTTTCTTTTGGTAGATGGGTAGTGCCCATGCCGCACTGTATTTTTCCAGCACTTCCAGGCTGTCTTGTAGACCTCTCTCTGTTGGTGACAGTAATAGGAGGTCATCTGCATACAACAGGAACTTCACCCGGTGTCATGTAGAGTTAGTCCTGGTGCTGAGGAGGATTCTAGAGCTTCAGCCAGTCCATTGATGTAGATGTTAAGAGGGTTGGACTTAGGCTGCAGCCTTGTCTGACTCCACGAGCCTGCCGGAAGTACTCTGTTCTCTTCCCATTCACCTTTATGCTGCAGAAGTTCTCATTATATGAGCTCTTGATGACGTCATATGTTTTCCCTCCTATTCCACTCTCCAGTAGTTTAAGGAACAGGCCTGGGTGCCACACTGAGTCAAAGGCCTTCTTAAAGTCCACAAAGCAAGCAAATATTTTCCCATGTTTTGTATTGTGGACATGGTCCTTGATGAGACTGTGCAGGGTGTAGATGTGATCTGTAGTGCGATGGTTTGGCATGAACCCTGCTTGGCTTCTGTTGAGGACGTTATGCTGTGTCAGGAAGCTGAGGATTCTTTTGTTCTGGATGCTATTGAACAGTTTTCCCAGTGTGCTGCTGACACATATCCCTCTGTAGTTGGCTGGATCATATTGGTCTCCACTCTTATGGATGGGTGTTATGAGGCCTTGGTTCCATACTTGAGGGTAGAATCCAACGCTCAGGACCAGGTTGAAAACTTTACATATTGCGGTGTGTACTTCTGGAGAGCCGTGTTTAATCATCTCTGGAAGAATTCCATCCATCCCGCTGGCTTTTTTACTTCGCAGATCTTGAATTTTTTCTGCTACTTCTTGGGGTGTAATGGGTGTATCTAAAGGGTTTTGGAAATCCTTGATTTTTTCCTCCAATTCATGTAGTCTTCTGATGATGTGTTCCTGTTCCCAAGTTAGCTCCTCTTTGGGAATGTCTTTGTACAGGCTCTGGAAGTAGTTGTGCCAGATGTTGCCATTTTGGATGTGGAGGTGTTTTTTCTTGGATCCTGAGCCGATTTGACTCCAGGTTTCCCAGAAAGAGTAATCCTGAAGAGCCTCTTCCAGTTGTTGAAGGTTTTGGGAGATGAGGTTTTGGAGATGACTTAGTACATAGGTATGGTTTTGAAAGACTGTTAGCTGATCTTTGATGTCGGGTCTGTTGATGACCTCTCTGTAGGCTATGGTAGAGTGTCTGGTCCATTTGAATGATGGTGGGAGGTTGTACAGTCCGCTCTGATGGGGTTTTGAGGATGGTTTGTTTGAGGATCTATACTATAAATGGATAAGCTAAAAACTGTCTGTCGCCAAAACCCTACTGCGCATGCGCGACGGACATTTGAAAGCGGCCGTTAGAACACACAGGTAGCTGCGCGTGCCTGCCGCGTGAAAAAAAAAAAACGGCACGAGCCGCGCGCAGCTACCCGTGTGTTTACACGGCCAGATGCCCCGATCCTCCAGCGGTGACCGTCCTCCGGCTGCCGCTGGCTGCTCGGTGGGCCTCCAGGCTCAGGCGAGCCCCGGCTTGGTTTGGGCCTACAGGCCCAGCCGAGCCGGGGACTCGCCTAAGCCTAGAGGCCCGCCGAGCAGCCAGCGGCAGCCGGAGGACGGTCACCGCTGGAGGATCGGGGCCAAAGTTCCCAAAACATAGTCCCCATAATCGGCCCTGAGCTCCAGCGGTGACCTCCTCCGGCCGAGCAGGCTGCTAGGCGGGCCTCCAGGCTCAGGCGAGCCCCCGGCTTGGTTTGGGCCTACAGGCCCAGCCGAGCCGGGGACTCGCCTAAGCCTAGAGGCCCGCCGAGCAGCCAGCGGCAGCCGGAGGACGGTCACCGCTGGAGGATCGGGGCCAAAGTTCCAAAACATAGTCCCCATAATCGGCCCTGAGCTCCAGCGGTGACCTCCTCCGGCCGAGCAGGCTGCTAGGCGGGCCTCCAGGCTCAGGCGAGCCCCCGGCTTGGTTTGGGCCTACAGGCCCAGCCGAGCCGGGGACTCGCCTAAGCCTAGAGGCCCGCCGAGCAGCCAGCGACAGCCGGAGGAGGTCACCGCTGGAGCTCAGGGCCTAAATTCCCAAAACATACTCCACCAAATCGGCCCTGAGCTCCAGCGGTGACCTCCTCCGGCCGAGCAGGCTGCTAGGCGGGCCTCCAGGCTCAGGCGAGCCCCGGCTTGGTTTGGGCCTACAGGCCCAGCCGAGCCGGGGACTCGCCTAAGCCTAGAGGCCCGCCGAGCAGCCAGCGACAGCCGGAGGAGGTCACCGCTGGAGCTCAGGGCCTAAATTCCCAAAACATACTCCACCAAATCGGCCCTGAGCTCCAGCGGTGACCTCCTCCGGCCGAGCAGGCTGCTAGGCGGGCCTCCAGGCTCAGGCGAGCCCCCGGCTTGGTTTGGGCCTACAGGCCCAGCCGAGCCGGGGACTCGCCTAAGCCTAGAGGCCCGCCGAGCAGCCAGCGACAGCCGGAGGAGGTCACCGCTGGAGCTCAGGGCCTAAATTCCCAAAACATACTCCACCAAATCGGCCCTGAGCTCCAGCGGTGACCTCCTCCGGCCGAGCAGGCTGCTAGGCGGGCCTCCAGGCTCAGGCGAGCCCCTGGCTTGGTTTGGGCCTACAGGCCCAGCCGAGCCGGGGACTCGCCTAAGCCTAGAGGCCCGCCGAGCAGCCAGCGACAGCCGGAGGAGGTCACCGCTGGAGCTCAGGGCCTAAATTCCCAAAACATACTCCACCAAATCGGCCCTGAGCTCCAGCGGTGACCTCCTCCGGCCGAGCAGGCTGCTAGGCGGGCCTCCAGGTTCAGGCGAGCCCCCGGCTTGGCTTGGGCCTACAGGCCCAGCCGAGCCGGGGACTCGCCTAAGCCTAGAGGCCCGCCGAGCAGCCAGCGACAGCCGGAGCAGGCTGCTAGGCGGGCCTCCAGGCTCAGGCGAGCCCCCGGCTTGGCTTGGGCCTACAGGCCCAGCCGAGCCGGGGACTCGCCTAAGCCTAGAGGCCCGCCGAGCAGCCAGCGACAGCCGGAGGAGGTCACTGCTGGAGCTCAGGGCCGATGTTGCCTAACACATACTCACCGACATCGGCCCTTAGCTCCTCCAGCGATGGCGGTCCCGCTTGCAGCATCCTCTCTCTCTCCGTTGTTCGCCGGAATGACGTCACGAAAGCCTTTGACCCCGGGGGTCAAAGGCTTTCGTGACGTCATCCTGGCGAGCAACGGAGAGAGAGAGGACGCTGGAAGCGGGACCGCCATCGCTGGAGGAGCTAAGGGCCGATGTAGGTGAGTATGTGTGGAACCGGTGGAGGACTCGAGGCCGATGTAGGTGAGTATGTGCTCTAACACACACACCCTGCTTGCTCGGCCGGTATCCAAGCTTAGGCGAGCCCCCGGCTTGGCTTGGGCCTAGAGGCCCTGCCGAGCCGGGGACTCGCCTGAGCATGGAGGCCGGTCGAGTTGCATGCTCGGGCGTCCTCCAGGCTCAGGCGAGTCCCCGGCTCGGCTGGGCTCTAGGCCCACGCCAAGCCGGGGCTCGCCTAAGCTTGGATACCGCCGAGCAAGCAGGGTGGGTGTGGAGAGCACATATTCACCTACATTAGCCCTGAGCTCCAGCGGTGACTGTCCTCCGGCTGTCGCAGGCTGCTCGGCCGGCCTCCAGGCTCAGGCGAGCCCCCGGCTTGGCTTGGGCCTACAGGCCCAGCCGAGCCGGGGGCTCGCCTAAGCCTGGAGGCGGCCGAGCAGCCTGCGACAGCCACCGCTGAGGCTCCGGGCCAATGTAGGGGGATGTTGCCTACACATACTCACCTACATCGGCCCTTAGCTCCTCCAGCGATGGCGGTCCCGCTTCCAGCGTCTTCTCTCTCTCTCCGTTGGTCGCCGGTATGACGTCACGAAAGCCTTTGACCCCGGGGGTCAAAGGCTTTCGTGACGTCATCCCGGCGACCAACGGAGAGAGAGAGAGAGAACGCTGGAAGCGGGACCGTCATCGCTGGAGGAGCTAAGGGCCGATGTAGGTGAGTATATCCACGAGCTGGGGGGCCAATATCCACGTGCTGGGGCAGTATCCATCCACGTGCTGGGGCAGTATCCACGTGATGGGGCAGTATCCACGTGCTGGGGCAGTATCCACGTGCTGGGGCAATATCCACAAGCTGGGGCAGTATCCACGTGCTGGGGCAATATCCACGTGCTGGGGCAGTATCCACGTGCTGGGGCAGTATCCACGAGCTGGGGCAGTATCCACAAGCTGGGGCAGTATCCACGTGCTGGGGCAGTATCCACGTGCTGGGGCAATATCCACATGCTGGGGCAGTATCCACGCGCTGGGGCAATATCCACGTGCTGGGGCAGTATCCACGTGCTGGGGCAATATCCACAAGCTGGGGCAGTATCCACGTGCTGGGGCAGTATCCACGTGCTGGGGCAATATCCACGTGCTGGGGCAATATCCACGTGCTGGGGCAGTATCCACGTGCTGGGGCAGTATCCACGTGCTGGGGCAATATCCACGTGCTGGGCAGTATCCACGTGCTGGGGCAGTATCCACGTGCTGGGGCAGTATCCATCCACGTGCTGGGGCAGTATCCACGTGCTGTGGCAATATCCACGAGCTGCGGCAGTATCCACGTGCTGGGGCAGTATCCACGAGCTGGGGCAATATCCACGTGCTGGGGCAATATCCACGTGCTGGGGCAATATCCACGTGCTGGGGCAGTATCCACGTGCTGGGGCAGTATCCACGTGCTGGGGCACTATCCACATGCTGGGGCAGTATCCACGAGCTGGGGCAATATCCACGTGCTGGGGCAGTATCCACGTGCTGGGCAGTATCCACGTGCTGGGCAATATCCACGTGCTGGGGCAGTATCCACGAGCTGGGCAATATCCACGTGCTGGGGGCCAGTATCCACGAGCTGGGGCAGTATCCACGTGCTGGGGCAGTATCCACGTGCTGGGGCAGTATCCACGTGCTGGGGCAATATCCACATGCTGGGGCAGTATCCACGAGCTGGGGCAGTATCCACGTGCTGGGGCAGTATCCATCTACGTGCTGGCAATATCCACGTGCTGGGGCAGTATCCACGTGCTGTGGCAATATCCACGAGCTGCGGCAGTATCCACGTGCTGGGCAGTATCCACGAGCTGGGGCAATATCCACGTGCTGGGGCAATATCCACGAGCTGGGCAATATCCACGTGCTGGGGCAGTATCCACGTGCTGGGCAGTATCCACGTGCTGGGGCAATATCCACGTGCTGGGGCAATATCCACGAGCTGGGGCAATATCCACGTGCTGGGGCAGTATCCACGTGCTGGGGCAGTATCCACGTGCTGGGGCAGTATCCATCCACGTGCTGGGGCAATATCCACGTGCTGGGGCAGTATCCACGTGCTGGGGCAATATCCACGAGCTGGGGCAGTATCCACGTGCTGGGCAGTATCCACGTGCTGGGGCAGTATCCACGAGCTGGGGCAGTATCCACGTGCTGGGGCAATATCCACATGCTGGGGCAGTATCCACGAGCTGGGGCAATATCCACGTGCTGGGGCAGTATCCACGTGCTGGGGCAGTATCCACGTGCTGGGGCAATATCCACGTGCTGGGGCAGTATCCACGAGCTGGGGCAATATCCACGTGCTGGGGCAGTATCCACGAGCTGGGGCAATATCCACGTGCTGGGGCAGTATCCACAAGCTCGGGCAGTATCCACGTGCTGGGGCAGTATCCACGTGCTGGGGCAGTATCCACGTGCTGGGGCAATATCCACATGCTGGGGCAGTATCACGAGCTGGGGCAGTATCCACGTGCTGGGGCAGTATCCATCTACGTGCTGGGGCAATATCCACGTGCTGGGGCAGTATCCACGTGCTGTGGCAATATCCACGAGCTGCGGCAGTATCCACGTGCTGGGGCAGTATCCACGAGCTGGGGCAATATCCACGTGCTGGGGCAATATCCACGAGCTGGGGCAATATCCACGTGCTGGGGCAGTATCCACGTGCTGGGGCAGTATCCACGTGCTGGGGCAATATCCACGTGCTGGGGCAATATCCACGAGCTGGGGCAATATCCACGTGCTGGGGCAGTATCCACGTGCTGGGGCAGTATCCACGTGCTGGGGCAGTATCCATCCACGTGCTGGGGCAATATCCACGTGCTGGGGCAGTATCCACGTGCTGGGGCAATATCCACGAGCTGGGGCAGTATCCACGTGCTGGGGCAGTATCCACGTGCTGGGGCAGTATCCACGAGCTGGGGCAGTATCCACGTGCTGGGGCAATATCCACATGCTGGGGCAGTATCCACGAGCTGGGGCAATATCCACGTGCTGGGGCAGTATCCACGTGCTGGGGCAGTATCCACGTGCTGGGGCAATATCCACGTGCTGGGGCAGTATCCACGAGCTGGGGCAATATCCACGTGCTGGGGCAGTATCCACGAGCTGGGGCAGTATCCACGTGCTGGGGCAATATCCACAAGCTCGGGCAGTATCCACGTGCTGGGGCAGTATCCACGTGCTGGGGCAATATCCACATGCTGGGGCAGTATCCACGAGCTGGGGCAGTATCCACGTGCTGGGGCAGTATCCACGTGCTGGGGCAGTATCCATCCACGTGCTGGGGCAATATCCACGTGCTGGGGCAGTATCCACGTGCTGTGGCAATATCCACGAGCTGCGGCAGTATCCACGTGCTGGGGCAGTATCCACGAGCTGGGGCAATATCCACGTGCTGGGGCAATATCCACGAGCTGGGGCAATATCCACGTGCTGGGGCAGTATCCACGTGCTGGGGCAGTATCCACGTGCTGGGGCAATATCCACGTGCTGGGGCAATATCCACGAGCTGGGGCAATATCCACGTGCTGGGGCAGTATCACGTGCTGGGGCAGTATCCACATGCTGGGGCAGTATCCATCCACGTGCTGGGGCAATATCCACGTGCTGGGGCAGTATCCACGTGCTGGGGCAATATCCACGAGCTGGGGCAGTATCCACGTGCTGGGGCAGTATCCACGTGCTGGGGCAGTATCCACGAGCTGGGGCAGTATCCACGTGTTGGGGCATATATCCATGAGCAGGGGCAGTATAAACGCAAAACAGAATAAACGCCACAGAGCCGAGCACAATAAAAACGCCACAGAGCCGAGCACAATAAAAACGCCACAGAGCCGAGCACAGTACCATAGACGGCACAGAGCCGAGCACAGTACCATAGACGGCACAGAGCCGAGCACAGTACCATAGACGGCACAGAGCCGAGCACAACAGAATAAACGGCACAGAGCACAGAACCAAGCACAATGCACCACACTTATCAATAGACTGCCCTCTGGGCAGGCTTTACACCTAGTTTAATATAAAGCAGTAGTTGGCTGTGGTCTGACAGGTGTGTTTGTGGGGTGACGGTGAAGGCGTTGATGTGAGTGGAGTTCATATCCGTGATTGCATAGTCAACCACACTGTTTCCTACATGGGAGCTTAATGTATACCTTCCCAGAGAGTCTCCCTTGGTGCGGCCATTAAGGATGTAAAGCCCGAGACTCCGACACAAATTCAGCAATTTTCTTCCACTCTTGTTGGTTGTATTGTCATAGCTGTTTCTTTGCACCTGTATTGACTCCTGACAGTAGTTTGCGACTCCCAAAATGTATGTGTTCCCATCTGAGGTCACATAGTCCTTTTCTCTTCCTGTCCTGGCATTGAGGTCTCCATAGAGAAGCACGTGTCCTAGGGACTGGAAGTGGGAGGCCTCACTCTGTACCACCTCATAGGTGTCTGTTTTGGAGTATGGAGACTCTGGTGGTGCAATGTAAGCTGCACATAGGAAGATGTCTGACTGAGAGGTGAGGATGGAGCTACTTATTTTTATCCAGATGTGGCTCTCTCCATTCTTTATTGCTTTGATGTTCTCGTGTAACTCCTCCTTATACCAGATTAATATTCCTCCTGAATGGCGACACTGTTTGATGCTTTTATCCTTCTGGGCGGTCATGGAAAATTCTCTGTAGCCCACAGGTGTTTGTGGGTCATCCTGTGCCCGGCTCCATGTTTCCAGCAGGATTTGTATGTCCACGATGTGCAGTCTATGTTTGAAGTCTGGATCGTTTACTTTGGATCCAAAGGCTGAAGCATTCAGACCCTGAATGTTCCAGCTACTGATTGTTAGTGATGTCATTTTATGTTGTTATACCTTGTAATGAGCAAAATTACATGGGACAACCAGGTTGTCTATATCTATATCTCTGTATCTCTATCTCTATATCTATATCTCTGTATCTCTATATCTATCTATCTCTGTACCTCTATATCTATCTCTATATCTATCTATCTCTGTACCTCTATATCTATCTCTATATCTATCTCTGTATCTATCTATCTCTGTACCTCTATATCTATCTCTGTATCTATCTATCTCTGTACCTCTATATCTATCTCTGTATCTATCTCTGTATCTATCTATCTCTGTACCTCTATATCTATCTCTGTATCTATCTATCTCTGTACCTCTATATCTATCTCTGTATCTCTATATCTATCTCTGTACCTCTATATCTATCTCTGTATCTCTATATCTATCTCTGTACCTCTATATCTATCTCTGTACCTCTATATCTATCTCTGTATCTCTATATCTATCTCTATATCTATCTCTGTATCTCTATATCTATCTCTGTACCTCTATATCTATCTCTGTATCTCTATATCTATCTCTGTATCTCTATATCTATCTCTATCTCTGTACCTCTATATCTATCTCTGTATCTCTATATCTATCTCTGTACCTCTATATCTATCTCTGTATCTCTATATCTATCTCTGTACCTCTATATCTATCTCTGTATCTCTTATCTATCTCTGTACCTCTATATCTATCTCTGTATCTCTATATCTATCTCTGTACCTCTATATCTATCTCTGTATCTCTATATCTATCTCTGTACCTCTATATCTATCTCTGTATCTCTATATCTATCTCTGTACCTCTATATCTATCTCTGTATCTCTATATCTATCTCTGTACCTCTATATCTATCTCTGTACCTCTATATCTATCTCTGTATCTCTATATCTATCTCTATATCTATCTCTGTATCTCTATATCTATCTCTGTACCTCTATATCTATCTCTGTATCTCTATATCTATCTCTGTATCTCTATATCTATCTCTATCTCTGTACCTCTATATCTATCTCTGTATCTCTATATCTATCTCTGTACCTCTATATCTATCTCTGTATCTCTATATCTATCTCTGTACCTCTATATATCTATCTCTGTACCTCTATATCTATCTCTGTACCTCTATATCTATCTCTGTATCTCTATATCTATCTCTGTACCTCTATATCTATCTCTGTATCTCTATATCTATCTCTGTACCTCTATATCTATCTCTGTATCTCTATATCTATCTCTGTACCTCTATATCTATCTCTGTACCTCTATATCTATCTCTGTATCTCTATATCTATCTCTGTACCTCTATATCTATCTCTGTATCTCTATATCTATCTCTGTATCTCTATATCTATCTCTATCTCTGTACCTCTATATCTATCTCTGTATCTCTATATCTATCTCTGTACCTCTATATCTATCTCTGTATCTCTATATCTATCTCTGTACCTCTATATCTATCTCTGTACCTCTATATCTATCTCTGTATCTCTATATCTATCTCTGTACCTCTATATCTATCTCTGTATCTCTATATCTATCTCTGTACCTCTATATCTATCTCTGTATCTCTATATCTATCTCTGTACCTCTATATCTATCTCTGTACCTCTATATCTATTTCTATCTCTGTATCTCTATATCGATCTCTGTATCTATCTCTGTATCTCTATTTCTATCTCTGTATCTCTATTTCTATCTATCTCTGTACCTCTATATCTATTTCTATCTCTGTATCTCTATTTCTATCTATCTCTGTACCTCTATATCTATTTCTATCTCTGTATCTCTATATCTATCTCTGTACCTCTATATCTATCTCTGTATCTCTATATCTATCTCTGTACCTCTATATCTATCTCTGTACCTCTATATCTATCTCTGTATCTCTATATCTATCTCTGTACCTCTATATCTATCTCTATCTCTGTACCTCTATATCTATCTCTGTATCTATCTCTGTGCCTCTATATCTATCTCTGTATCTATCTCTGTATCTCTATATCTATCTCTGTATCTCTATATCTATCTCTGTACCTCTATATCTATCTCTGTATCTCTATATCTATCTCTGTACCTCTATATCTATCTCTGTATCTCTATATCTATCTCTGTACCTCTATATCTATCTCTGTATCTCTATATCTATCTCTGTATCTCTATATCTATCTCTATCTCTGTACCTCTATATCTATCTCTGTACCTCTATATCTATCTCTGTATCTCTATATCTATCTCTGTACCTCTATATCTATCTCTGTATCTCTATATCTATCTCTGTACCTCTATATCTATCTCTGTATCTCTATATCTATCTCTATCTCTGTACCTCTATATCTATCTCTGTACCTCTATATCTATCTCTGTATCTCTATATCTATCTCTGTACCTCTATATCTATCTCTGTATCTCTATATCTATCTCTGTACCTCTATATCTATCTCTGTACCTCTATATCTATCTCTATCTCTGTACCTCTATATCTATCTCTGTATCTATCTCTGTATCTATCTATCTCTGTACCTCTATATCTATCTCTGTATCTCTATATCTATCTCTGTACCTCTATATCTATCTCTGTATCTCTATATCTATCTCTGTACCTCTATATCTATCTCTGTATCTATCTCTGTATCTATCTATCTCTGTACCTCTATATCTATCTCTGTATCTCTATATCTTTCTCTGTACCTCTATATCTATCTCTGTACCTCTATATCTATCTCTGTATCTCTATATCTATCTCTGTACCTCTATATCTATCTCTGTATCTCTATATCTATCTCTATCTTGTTACCGGAGTCAATCAGGTTCACTTCATTTACGGCGCCGGACCAGACACAAGCAAGGATTGTCCAAACACGAGTCTCTTTAGGAA
>RXON01003962.1:0-26193 GCA_009667805.1 Leptobrachium leishanense | reverse complement strand
CTTCCAACTTTGATCAAAGTTGGCATGCATGGGTAATTTTCACCTAAAGTAAAAAACTTGGGGGAAAAAATTATTATTAACCTGTCAAAAACTTTAAAATTTATATGGTTAAAATACTTTTAAAAAAATGCAACACATTTTTGGACACAAAGAAAAAGGAGTGGTCATGAGAATGTGAAAACTTTTTTTTTTTACTTTTGCAACGGTCACCATCTTTTTTCTAAAATGCTCTTCAATTCAAATAAAAATCCACATAACAAAAATATCATAAACTGGGAAAGAAAGTATAGAAGGGCATGTTTAAAAATTGACATGTTAACTAGCACAAAGTTTTCAGAGGAAACTCAGAGAAAAAGTTTCTTAATAAACATCCAAAACTACAATCTTTATTAAGGATATTGGTTAAAAAAAACAAACATTCAAACATGAGGTGTTTATGCAGCTACTTTATGCAACTATTTTACAACCTGTTTTATTCCCTCCCCAAGAAAATTCAATGGGGGCACAGTCATATGTTGTTGCACTTCACACCAAAAGACAAAGACATCAGACAGCAAAAAATAAAACTAGACATATGGCTACCAATGTAGAAAAAAAGAAAACAAACAATACTCAGGATACTAAACTACAACCTTCCATCTCCCTTAGTCAACAAAAAAAACACCTTCTCTCACCTGAAATCTGCCTAATTTCCTTTGTACAGCACTACAAAACCTGTAGGCGCTTTCCATTAAACTTTCACTCAAATCCTTCAATATTACTTTATCCTCTTAGATTGTAAGCTCTTAAACAGGACCTCTTTGCCTACTGTATTATGATGAACCTACATAAATATTCCATTATACAGGTAACAAAACCTGCAAATGACCTTAGCCATTTTGGCAATTATTCAATAGGGCAGGGCTCAAAATTTCAAGTCCCAAGCTGCTAGCCAGGCCTTAAGAGTTACTCGCCACTAGTTGCCCCACCTAACCCCTTATCCTGCCCTGCCTCTGCATTTCTACTCGCCCTCATGTAATTTCCACTCGCCAAATGCCAGCAGGCGAGTGGAAATTTTGAGGCCTGCAATAGGGGACTCAAATATTACTATAATTATATCTTTAGTAGAGATTATCAGTTGTTCACCAACAAAGAAACTACACAGGCATGCTTGTCCCTTATACAAAACATATAACCTATATTAAGGTGTGGTCAATCCCTTTGTGCTGGACTCAAAGACCAGAGGAAAATAACCAACCACGCCTCTTTTGGGAAAATGTATAACTTATATTAAGGCAGATTGACTACGCCCATCACCTTGATACACTAGTATTTTTATTCACCGTAAATTCACAGTATTTACAGATTCACAGATTCATTCACAGTAAATCCAGCTCCCACAACTTCTTTCTTTATTCCACATATGTATATAGTCAAACCGCGCCCAATTCCACAACAGTTACATTTTTATAATGCATTAACAGTTCCACAATTCAATTATCCAACTTGCATTGCTAAACCGCACTACACATTCCATTATCCAACTTGCATTGCTTAAAAAAACAAACCTCACATTTAGTGTAGATCATGAAGAGAGATAAGAAACAATTGGAGAGAGAGAAGAGAAAAAAAAACTTATCGCAAGCCTGGAGTAAGGGAGGGCTATTTCTTTTACAGCTGCTTAGGGGGAGAAATATGGATACACCGCATTCAACTCTTTTTTTTATACTGGCAAAGTGACATATTCCAAAGGAAATCAGTCCCTATACACACAAAAACAGACAGCTATACAGTGTAATAAAATACAAAACATTAAAGATCAACACATACATTAATTAGTAAAGACAAACCATGAAATTAACAGATGAAATCAATGGCAAGAAACAATAGAAAAAAAATAAAACAAAAACAAAAATGCAATCTGAAAGAAAAAACTATTTGCAAATCCTTAAGAATCAGGTTATAAAATAAAACAGCGCGCAAACTTGCAAAAAATGGCAAGAACGCATAAAAATTGTAATAGCACGTAAAAAAATTGCTCTTCAATGGGAGCACAAGAAACCATTTTGCTATATAAGAAGAAATTAGACAAATCTAATCAATTAAATCGAAAGCATATTGCCTAATTTAAACATTTTACGCTGGGGGTTATTGATAGTATGTAAGTGGTTGATTATTAGGGTGACCGCTTGGACCATGTTTAAAGGGATACACGTTTTGCCCTGAAACCTGTATTCTTTATATGCTGCAGCAGGGAAGTTATTGTGGCTCACCCGGCCTTCCTTTTGGATCTATTAAATGCAGTGTAATAATTCTACATGCTGTTGGTGGTATTTATCATGCAACGCCCATCAGCCTTAATTAATCTATGTGTGCATATAAACATGGATGATACGGCCACCTTGGAGGATTTTAACCCTTTCGCTGCTGAGGCTTTTCCCGCCCCTATGCTGAGGTCATTTTTACCTGTTTTGCGCATCATGTTTAAACGTGTTTTGAAGGCTTATTTTAGTATATGACCCAGACATATTATATATCGTTCTTTCCGTCAGACTCGGCAGATTCAGAATATGTCATTATTATATGTATACGTTATGTCCTGTCTGTATATTATAACAAAAAATGCAATAAAATATGTATTTTCAATAATTTACAATGTGTAAAGTGTTTTTTTCCACATTTTAACATGCGAGCAATTGCGGTTATATTTTGTATGGGGTGCGCTTGTTAAAAAAATTAGAGATGGGGTATCGTTACATTTTTTTTTGGTGGAAAATGACACTATTTTTAACAAACGCACCGCATACAAAAATCGTTAGTGCAGCATCATTGTTCACATTATAATTGAAATGGGAACAATATTGCTGCATTAACAAACCCAAAAAAAAAAAAAAAAGTGTTAATTTTTTTTTTCATTTTTCTTTTTTTTTTTTACCAATTTTTTTCACTATAGTGTTTGGTATCGTTGGAACGGCCATGCTCTGGCCGATCCAGCGATACAAAATTTAACCCCTAACTGCCACGGATCGGGAGATAGGGAGTTCATTAGAACTCCTATCTCCACAGTTGGTGGCAGTTAGGGTTAACGCTAGGACTGGCGTCATCGTGCTACGCACGATGACGCCAGTCCTCTGGGAGTTCCGGAGGCTTGGCCGACATCCAAGATGTCGGCCAGCTCCGGGAAAGGATCGCGAACCAGCGCTTTTCAGCGCCGATTCGCGATCCAGCTCCCCAGGGGTTAATGCCAGGCATCATTGGAAGGGCAGGCTGTGCCCTTCCAAATGATGCCTGGGTTAACCCCCTGTGCGCCGCCGATCGGGAGGGAGAGAGGTCCGAAGGACCTCCCCCCCCCCTCCCTTTCAGGCGCCTCCTCCGCACATGCGGGGGGGCGCCTGAATTAGGTGTCATCGCGCCCCCGCGATGACACCTAATGCTGGCGGCTGCTGGTCCGGATGCGCGGCTGACATCCAGGATGTCAGCCCGCACCGGAGGGGCCAGCGATCGGCCGGAACCCGGCCGAACGCTGACCCCGATGGGAGGACGCGCTCAGCGCGTCCTCCGCATACCAGCGGGAATGCTGAGGACGCGCTGAGCGCGTCCTCAGCATCGAAGTGGTTAATAATGCAGGGGTGTGTGGACTCTTCACTAGATGTGTTCATACTTATACAAGTTTGAGGGCGGGGATAGGTATGGTCCGGCACTCTGCACTGTAAAAAAAAAACTAGTTCTATCCTGTACTCAACCGCATTAACACTGGCTCTCAGCCCGGGTCTTAGCATTTCCCTAGCGTGCGCCAAGTGACCTTCTACACGGAATCCCGTGGACAAGGTGTTCTGTTAGGTCATCAGTTTTAGCGACTTGTGCTAACTTCTTCCTTTAGTGATGGCGTTTTAGCTCACAAAAGGTGATAGTGTCCTTAGTTTTTTTAAGTGGCAAAAATTAATAGCGCCCCCCCCCCCAGTTTTGACTGTGGTATGTTATGTGCCCCCCCCCCCATATATTGTTCCTAGAGTCGCCACTGCTCCCTGAGGTCACATGATGCACATGGTTTAATATACAGGCTGGAGGTCACCCAGGGGTTAAAAGAGATAGCGGGACCTATTTATTTTGTTACTCAGATGTAAGTATGAGGTCACATGTATCCGGGTGCAGATCCTCTATTGGATGGCTGAGCGAGTTGTGATTGGCCGAGATATTTCCTTTGCTGTTGCTGCAGAGGCTGGTCATGTGATGCACTAACATCTTGCAATTCTCCCTGAAAACACATTCTTCTCCTGAATTTGAGAAAATCAAAAAACATGTCCAGGTAAATAATGGATAAAATCAGTAAGGTATAACGTTAATTTTTCTGTTGAAACGTAGATAATAGGGTCGCCAAGTCGTCCATGTTTTCCCAGACAAATATTACTATTTCATGGAGAGGAGAGCACAATGAAAAGTGCTGCCCTGCAACATGTATAATTCATATGCTGCAGGAAGGAAATCTCGGCAGGTCACCAGGGATTCCTTACCTGCAGCATATGGATTATACAGTAATGATGCAGGGCTGCATTTTTTTTCATGCACTGCTCCTCAGCATGAATACATTATCAGGGTTATTCAAAGAGAATCGAAAAGTCACCGCACGTTCGGCGACCCTGCGGTGTAGTCAGCAAGCACCACAGGGCCATTGTAGTGCAGGGAAAAGCTGCTGAAAACCTGCCAAACACTCAGCACAAAACCCAGGCGAACGCACACTGAAACCCACAAAACATCTGGATTAACCTCGCCGGAGAAACCCGAGCAGGAGCCGATCACAGCACAGAGCAGCCGCCGGAAAAGCCCAACACCGCAGACGAATGGAGTGAAAAAAAAAAAAAAACAACAGTACGCTTGAATGTTTGTAAAGTGAAACGCTGTTTGCAAAGAAACTGAGTGAAAATGTCTGAAATCGACATAAGATCCAATGAATGATAATAAAAAGGTCTGTTACAGAAAAAAAGAAACGTTTAAAAACAAAAAAAGGATTTTTTTTGCAAAAATCACGAAAAATGCTTAAAAGATCTTAAAAATCTATAAAGAGACTTTGCTGCAGAATTTTATAATAAACGGTTTATTAGATATTGAATTAAAATGGGAATATTTTTAACATTGAAGCCTATGGGATTCGCCTGAATAAACCGGTCAATAAAGCCACCGAATGGCAGGGCAATTCGGCAACTTTTCACTGCTGGTTTGTGTTCTCTGAAAAGACGAAGCAGTGCTTCTCTATGGGGATTTCACTGCCCTTGAACAGGCACCGAACAGGCACCGTGTGTGCAGGCAATTCGCCAACATTTGGCGAACTGCCTGCTCTCTGGATAGTCGAATGGCCAGGAAAGGTAACGAACACTGACTTTCAGCGTTCGGTTACCTTTTCGGCCCCAATTCGGAGCTATTTGAATAACCTTGTATGTGTCCAGGAATACATGGGGGATCTGCTGTTGCAGCCAAAAAGACGCCACCAGTTATCTTTGTTCTTGGTATGGAGCAGGCTGGGGCGAGGGCAGGCGGTATTTTCAACCGGGGGCCAATGTTTTTTAGGGATAGATGTCCTGCTCTCCCTCCAGGTAGCTGAGGTCTTCAGACCTCCTCTGTGTGCTGAGGCAGGGAACCAGCCCTGCAAGCCCCGGTGACATGCAGGACACAGAGCTTCCTGCACTGGAGGAATATGTCTGGCATTGCAGGGGTTACTCCCATGTTACCCCTGTCCTGGTTCTTTACATCAGAGTCTGCGCAGAGAGGCCCAGGGAGCTGCAGGGAGATCGATTTATCTACACTGTGTGCTCAGACACAATGTGTGTTGCACACTGACGACTCGACTCGTCCGCTTCAAGATGGAGGCACACACCTGTTTATCACCTTTACTAAAACACACCCACGCTCCTCCAAACCTATTATATTTAACCCTTTGGAACCCAAACTTAAATTACCAATAGATAAATCTTAACCCCCCCCCCCCCCGTAACAGATCGTAGTACTCCGACCGGGTCACATCTGTCAATGCTGCTTCCTTGCTGGACCCCCGTGTTCCCCTCATGACTCTCGTGCCTTTCTCCAGTCCTTAGGCGAAGATTAAAGATGGGTACACTCAGAGAGCCTTGCTAGCGTCCCCAGAAATAAGCCGAGGCTGTAGATCTGGAGCTTTTTGTTGGAACAGTGAACAGTATACAGCTGCTACCCAAACCATGAGTCGTGTCTGCATGTAGGGTGAAAATTGAACTTTTTAAATTGGGGACAGTCACAGATATTTAAACGATCAAATGTGGGTCATTTACATACACAAAAACTGATCCTAGAATAGATTAAACATTCACTCAACATTCCTAGACATGACAATACAATTGTGATTGGCAAACAGATAATGGGGCAATGTCTGCCTGACAAAGCCGATTACAAACTACTCAAATATAAACAGATATTCACACATTCCTGAGACAAGGTATGCTGGAAGGCTAATCCTATTAGAAAGATAACAAGATACACATGGACCATGCAATAGACCATAACATTATTCTTGCATAACTCAGATTACATAACACTGTGCACCCCAAGTGACTTACATCACACCCCCTACCCCCATACCTCAAGTACAGCACCCTCTTTCAGACTTTAAATCTCTTGTCCCACCTACTAAGAGCCCTACTTAATATTAACCCTTCCTAGTGCTGCCCCCCCCCACCTCCACTACAAGCTCACTCGCAGAACCCCTTAGGAATGTGCCTACCTATCAGTAAAGAACAAGGCCTACTCGGCAACATCCCTAAAGCCAAAGTCCAACATATCTAGAAAATGCTGTTACTCCTGGTTGTTGCAGCCGCTCCGGTGAGTATGGGCGCGACGCCATTTTTTCTGTATGTATGTATATCTAGAAAGAAGTCCAGCAGGTGTAAACTGTGTGATAATGGAGCGCCATACCCAATCAATCTCACACAACAAACTCGCATCCTCAACCACTATTTACCAAAATGATGGTTTCCCCCAAAACCAAGATCAGCTCAGATAAATCACAACACGGTAAAGCGCATACCACCCTGAAGGGCTACATGTGAAGGTTACATACTGTACATATTACGTAGCAGGCAGGTGTGAGTGCATCTGCATGAACAGTAAGGTGAAGACTTTTGGTGAATGGTCTGTTGTCAAGAAGGTGTCACGTCCCACGCTCTTCTGGTCCCTCTGTGCCCTTCAGTATCTTGCTTGCTGGCCGAGCAAGGAATGAAATGCAGGGCATTCCCGGTCACGTGGTGTGGCCATGGGTGCGATGACACGGTGCCTGCCGTCTTCAAAACCACTCCGCTAAGGTACTCGTTGCCCTGACGTGGTTTTACCTCCTCTCTGTGCTTGTTCGTTCTATTTGATTTTGCTGATTGCTTGTTACCAACCCCTGCTTGTCTGACTAACTCTCCTGGCTCTTAACCCCTTGGCTCCTGTCCTGATTACTCTTCCTGGCAATACAGCCCTCTGGTATACAGCTGACACTCTCTATGGCGATAAAATCCTCTGGCATATGGCTGACACTCTCTCTGGTGATATCGGCTCTTGGCATTTCTCTATTGACCCTGTGTGTCAGGCTGCTGTTGACCCTGTGTGTCAGGCTGCTGTTGACCATGTGTCAGGTTTCAACCACTCTGTACTTGTAATTGCCTTTATACTGATTCTGACTATAGGTAGTTGCGCCGACCCATCTCAAGGATCAGAAGTGTAGGATAGTCGTGCTGCGTACAGGGATCAAATTTATATTTGTACACGAGGAATGTGACAGAAGGTCAGCAAAGAAGCCACTTCTCTCCAGGAAAAACATCAGGGACAGACTGATAATCTACTGAAGGTACAGGGATTGGACGGCTGAGGACTGGGGTAAAGTCATTTTCTCTGATGGATCCCCTTTCCGATTGTTTGGGGCATCCGGAGAAGAAAAGGTGAGCGCTACCATCAGTCCTGAGTCATACCAACAGTAAAGGGAGTGGGCTCACTCACAATCAGTTTTGCCAAACAACCCAGCCATGAACAAAGAATGGTACAAAAACCACCTCCGAAACTTCTCACAACCATACAAGAACAGCTTGGTGATGAACGATGCCTTTTCCAGCATGATGGAGCACCGTGCCGTAAGGCCAAATGATAACTAAGTGGCTCAGGAAGAAAGACATCGGAATTTTTGGTCCATGGCCAGGCTTTGACACTTGTGAAATGCTTGTATGTATACTTCAGTAACCATAGTAACATCTGATAAAATATAAAACACTGGAGCAGCAGACTTTGTGAATTGTAATATTTGTGTCATTCTCAAAACTTTTGGCCATGGCTGTATATATTTCTAATCTGCCACTGAGTATTGAAACACATAAGGGGTTTGTTAGTTTCTTTTCCTGGAAGAGACGTCACCAAGCAGCCCATTACCTCCACACCCCCTCGAACACCATATTCTGAATAAACCTCCCCTAACATCTTCAAGAAGCTCAAAAGCCAAAATTAATCTTTTCTCTGTGGCTCCTGCTTCTCGGTGCCGATTCTGCTCCTTGGTTTGACTCCTTGTTTGATTTTGCCTGATCCTCCTTTGATTGACGTCTAGGACTTTCCTCCTGCTGCTCCACCACCAGCTTTCTGGTTCATCCCACCAGCCTTTGTACAACCCCTCGCTGACTGTAATAGCCCTTGCTGTGGACTTTTATCTTCTCCAGGAATCCAGAGCGTTGCTCTCCACTCCCTGCAGCTCATTCCATCTCCAGTAAGTATTGTTGTGTCCCTGCGCCCGGCAGACCTTTTCATTCCATTTCAGGATAAGTATTATTGGAATTGTGTGTCCTCGGTTGTGTCTCATCCAGTGTAATATCCACCACAGGTTAACATCTCCAACACCTAGAAACCACCTCACCTCCTGAAGCCGACCCCCTGAGAACTTCTCACTGTCACATTAGGCTCCTGTACACAAGGTCAGTGTCTGCGTAAAGTTAGAGAGATGTAAACACTGCCTGCAGGAGAGCTCATTATGTGATTTCAGTGTTTTATAGTGAGGCCATTGTGTGATATCGTGGGGTCATTTGTGTGGTTTCAGTGTGATATAGTGCGGTCCTTTGCGTGATTTCAATGTGTTATAGTTGAAAGCTAATATGGGCAATAAAGATCAATACATTTGTTAAGGATATTAATAGTTAAATGTAGTCGAGTCTAAGTTTCGTTTCCTGTGTTTTTCCTGTACGCCGCAAGTTTCGTTTCCTGTGGTTTGTTTTGCTTCTTGCAGATTCGATACTTCACCCCAACTTGTTCCTCACCAGAGCCGTAGCGAGCTTCTTTTGCACCCGAGGCATAAACAGAAAATGGTGACCCCCCCCCCCCACATAATTTGAATGGAATAGCAGAGTTCTGCTTTGTTTTTTTTCTGCAGTATGGCGGTGTTCGGCGATTTCATCTTCGGTGCATTACGGTGACCTTACAGTGAATAGATAATTCACCAAAGTTTCGGTATTTTGTGAATAACCTCTATAGTCTTAGGGCCGCATTACAATCTTCACGCAAACATTTGCGCCGGCATAAATAATCATTAACGCGAGGGGCAAAACCAGTTGCGCCGTATTCCGTATTACATACTCAGCGCAACAACCGCCCGCAATTGTCTAGGTGTGTTTCTTAATTCTGATTGGCTGAATCGGGAAAAACCACAGCGCGCGCAAAGATTTTTGCGTGAGACGTTACTGCGCGTGCATTTGGGCGCGTCCTGTTTGCGCACGCAATTGATCGGCAAAAGAAAAAGGCACAAGGATTGTAATTCCAACAGTGATTTGCGAGCGCAAAACTTTAACGCTTGGCGCAAAGATTTTCGCTTTGAGCAAGGATTTTTGCGTGAATAATGTAATACAGCACTTAGAATTTCCTGCTCTCCCATTTCATCCACCTTTACCGTCTCTCTGCTAATTTCCTCCCACCCACACACCTATCCCCCTATAGTTTTTCTCCCCCACCTCACATATGTTCGCCCCCCCCCCTTATTGGCACTCTAGACAAATCTCTAATTGGCCTAATGGATGCACCAGCCCTGTATAAAACACTGAACCTGTTCCTGGCGCGGGAAGTGAGAAGGTGAGTGATGTCAGCGGCATTGTTTGCTTTATACGTGAAAAGCAGATAATACCTCTGCCTTAAGAAATAAAAACATTACATTTTATACGGTCAGGTTTGGCATTAATGGATAGGCCAGACTCTGACCTTTTCAATGATGCCTCATTTAGGGAAATAGCCTTATCTTCACCTCTAAAGGCATTTTGACAGCAGAGCTGGGTGGGCCTTGTTTCTGGCATCATTGTGGCCTTTTGCAATGAAGTCAGTGTGTGGGGGCAGTTTCCCTCCTGTGGACAACGTGGTGATCAGATGCGTATCAGAAAGACAGGATACACTGCACACGTCAAACCCATTTGGGAGTTACAGCTGACAATGCTCCCAGCTCCCCCCCCCCACAAATGGGTTAAATGGCTTTTCAATGGTTACTCCATGTACACCATGAATGGTCCTCATTGAACATTAGAGCCATGGTCAGGGACGAGCTGGGTTACTTGTGGAATCTATGGCAGAATAACTTAAGTATTTCCTCAAATGGAGCCTACGGGGTTAACTGCAATGTGAATCACATGAAGTAAAATCTTTCCACCCTGTGTGTGTGTGGAAGAATTACGTTTCATTTCTCATTCCAGCTTTCAGTGATGGCGTCTGTGGATCTGAGAGACGAGGTGACCTGCTCCATCTGCCTGAGCATTTATACAGACCCTGTGACACTGGCGTGTGGACACAGCTTCTGCAGGATCTGCATTGGGGAAGTGCTGGACTCACAGGGGATGAGAAGATCTTCCTGCCCTGTATGCTGGGAAAAGTTCAAAATAAAACCTGAGCTTAAAAGAAAACTAATAATGATAATGAATATCATAGCGGAGAGATTCCAGTCTGCTGACCAAGAGAACGAGAGGATCGCGACCACCTGTACTTACTGTATTCTGTTTCCAGTACCGGCTGTTAAAACATGTCTGCTGTGTGAAGCTTCTCTGTGTGAAGACCACCTGAGGGTCCACAGCAAGTCAGCAGAACACGTCTTAACTGAACACACCACTTCACTGGAGAACAGGAAATGCTCCGTCCACAAGAAGGTCCTGGAGTATTACTGCTGCGAGGACAAGACCTGTATCTGTGTGTACTGCAGATTGGATGGAGATCACAGGGGACACCAGGTGGAGACTCTGTATGAGGCCTTTGAGAAGAAGAAGGAGAAACTGAGAAATATTCTGCAGAAACTGACCTCACAGAGAGTGGAGGCCGAGAAAAGAGTCCAGAGCCTGCATGAACTGAGGAGACCAGTGCCTGAAAAAGCAGCCAGGCTAAAAGTGGAAGTCACTGTCCTGAGTAGGGACAACATTGGACAGCTGGAAGCCCTGGAGAAGCGAGTCCTGAGTGAGATCTCCAGGCAGGAAGAGCAGGTCTCACTCCGAATCTCAGATTTAATCCAGCAGCTGGAAATAAAGAAGGAGGAGCTGTCCGGGAAGATGGGAGACATCGAGAAGCTGTGTGACATGACCGACCCAGTAACTGTCTTACAAGAACAGGAATCAGACAGAGCCGACTATTGTGACACCGAGGAGGACACAGAGAGACCTGATATAGAGGACCATGATGTAGGAGATCTGGATGTGGGTCTGATCTCAGTTATCTTACACTCAGGCCTAGCTGGGATTGCGACCAGAATATTGAGACAGCGCCGTGCACCGGAGGCTTCAGCCATGTTAATGGATGTAAACACTGCTTCAGACATGTTAATGGATGTGAACACGGCTGGTAATCATGTTTCTATATCAGAGGATTTGAAAACTGTTTCCTGGTCACGAATAAATCAGAGACGTCCAGAAACACCAGAGAGATTTCAGTTGAATCAGGTTTTAAGCTCCAGCAGTTTCTCCTCAGGGCGACATTATTGGGAAGTGGGGGGCAGTGAATCAGGGGGGTGGGCAGTCGGTATGGCCTATCACAGTATAGACAGGAGAGGATGGCAGTCAGGGATCGAAGAAAATAACAAGTCCTGGGATTTGAGGAGCACGCAAGATAATCATTATTTAGTGAGACGTAACGGTCAAATGATCCAGTTACCTCGCCCCCCTTCCTGTAGTAGATTGTGGATATTCCTGGACTATGAGGCCGGACGTTTGTCCTTTTATGAGCTGTGTGACCCGATCAGACACATACACACCTTCACTGCCACCTTCACCGAGCCACTCCATGCTGTGTTCAGGGCATATGGGGAGAATTCCTGGGTGAGAATTTGAGGATTTTGCTTCAGTTAAAATGATTTCTAGGAGTGAAAACTCTTTAACCCTTTCAGTCCTTGCTTGTTTTAATTCTAATAATCACATATTAATATTAAGAATTGTATTAAACTCATAAAGTGATGTTCTGGTTGTGATGAGAATGGAGTGTTTGTCCATGAGCGAGTGAAACATGAGTGAGTGACCCCGGGGACAGAGGGGGGACTGGGAAAAAAGATACAAAATATACACCATACTGGACGCTAATGTGGGCTTTATTCACTAAAGGGTTTATTCAAGGTGCTTGTCCATTCCCTGCACTTCAGAGAATAAAATGTCTGACCCTGTGGTGAATTCAGCATTCCCTGCAGGGTCCCCAAAGTGCAGGGAAAATCCACCGAACGCATCTGCAAAGCCACCGCTTTGAACGGAAAAACCACTGCAGAACCGCCGAAAAAAGGCAAAAGTATCTGAAAATCCGCCGAAAAAAAGCCGACGCATCTGAAATAAAAAAGACGATCTGCCGAACAGAGAGCCAACCAGCCGCCGGAATAAGCCGACGAACGAGGTAAAAAAAAAAAAAACACACACAAACTGCAACTTTTAACAGCTGTTTGCAAAAAAACTACTGCACGAAAATGCCTGAAAATTACATATGAGAATGAGATCCTATGAATAGCTAGCAGAATGCTTGGTTGTGTAGGGAGAGGTATTAGCAGTAGGAAAAGGGAAGTGCTCATGCCACTGCACAGAGCACTGGTGAGACCTCACTTGGAGTACTGTGTGCAGTACTGGAGACCGTATCTCCAGAAGGATATAGACATCTTAGAGAGAGTTCAGAGAAGGGCTACTAAAATGGTGTACGGCTTGAAGGAGAAAAGTTACCAGGAAAGGCTTAATGATCTTAACATGTACAGCTTGGAAAAAAGACGAGACAGAGGAGATATGATAGAAACATTTAAATACGTAAAGGGAATCCACAAGGTAGAGGAAGGGAGTATATTTAAAAGGAAACAAAGTAGCAAAACAAGAGGACATAGTCTTAGATTAGAGGGGCAAAGGTTTAAAAGTAACATCAGGAAGCATTATTTTACTGAGAGGGTGGTGGATACATGGAACAGTCTTCCAGTAGAAGTGGTAGAGGCCAAAACAGTAATTGAATTTAAGCAGGCATGGGATAGGTATAAGGCTATCCTAAACAAAAGATAAATCCAGGTAAAGTATCCATGTAATTGGGCAGACTAGATGGGCCGAAAGGTTCTTATCTGCCGACATTTTTCTATGTTTCTATGAATGATAATAAAATGGCCGTTACAGAAAAAAACACCGCTATTTAAAAATAAGTACAAAAAATTTGTAAAAAAAATTTGACCAAAATCTCCCGAAATATGCCTAAAAAATAAAGCAACTTTTTACTGAAGATTAAAATAATAAACAGTTTATTAGAGATTGTATAAAATCGGGAATATTTTTTTTTTTAAATTTAAAAAGTTTTTTATTTAGTACGAAAAGGTCACAAACCAACCAGCATAAATGGCCTCGCAGGGCCAGAAAGCAGACTCAAATAGCGACATAGAAAATAAAAGGGGGTCTTAAGAAAAAACAGTGAGATGCACAAAATCAAGGAGGGGGGGAGAGATCTGGTTGCCAAAGAAAATCAATAGGTCTCATGGGGGGAGGGGAATAACAAATATCACATTTAACGTCTCAGTTAAATCAGAAAAACAAAGGGGAGGGTCAAAATCATCCCCAGTTGTGGGGTCTCATCAGAAAAAAAAAATAAGTGAAAGTCATCAGAAAGGATGTCTCGAATATCAGCTCAAAAGATTACGGAGGGCACGTGGGGGGAGAAAAGGGGCAATCACTCAACAAAACAAAATGTCTCGGGCGCAGTGTAAAAGGGGACAGTGTGAACCTGGGGTAAGGGACAGTCCAGAGTCCAGATAGGTCGAGTACCGGGCCAGGCAGGCAGCAACAGCCGGAGAGTCCAAACCCCTTCAGCCTGTATCTCGCCATATAGCAGTTCCATCGGCCTCAGACCAACCGCAGTGGGCATCCATCATGACCCGTCGGCCGAGCACATAGCCGACAGCCACAGCCCCGCTCCGGAAGTCACAGCCACCTCTGTAAACCTCCAGAGGGGTGACAGTTCCACCAGTCCGACGATCTCAGACATCCGTCGGAGGCCACGGGGCACCGAAAGAGCTCCAGCACCCTGGGTTAAAGCGGCCTCCAGGGGTCGAGACTCCAGGATCCTCGCCTCATCCAAGTCGCCAAGCGTCTCACCTCTCCCGTCAGCGGTAGCATCCACATAGGCCTCAGCGGTGCCCACATCAGCGACCCCAGACTCGCAGGTCACAGCTAGGCCCAGTGAAAAGACGGCGCCATGCACACCTGTCTCCAGGGTTCTCTCACCACATCTTGCTGTTCTCCCTCCTCTGTCGCAGAAAGGGCATCCATGCGGCCAGCAGGGGAAGCATCCCCCGACTCCGCTCCAGCTAGGGTCTCCGTTTGCCAGTCAACCCCCAGCGCTTCCATCAGTCGGCGCCAGGTACCACGTGTGAGCGGGGTGTCATCGTCTCCAGGCGTCTGCTCCAGACATGCCTCAAGACCATCCAGGACGGCCCCCAGGTCTCTGGGGGAGGGTGGGCAAGTCAGCTGCCACCAGTCTTTGCTCCCCACCTCCTTCCCCGCTATAGGGACTTCCACAGCAGCCGAGAGATGGGGCCCTCCATCTCCCCGGCACACAGCATCCGATCGCCAAAGTAAGGAAGCCTGAGGAGTCGCTCGGAAACTAGGCCTCAAAATGGCCGACGCAGAAATGCCAGGTAGGGAACGGAGGCCTTTTCCTCTGCTTGGCACCAGAGGGGGGGCCAAAACGAGCTCTGGTGCCTGCCACCTAATGGCCAGCCTCCCAGGGGTACTCAGAAGCAGAAATCTATGGGAAAATCCGTTCAGAAATCCCCGTTCTCTGCAGGACCTAGCGGAGCTCACTCAAAGCATGACTGCTCCCCTGCTCGGCCAGCCACGCCCCCCAAAATCGGGAATATTTTTAACATTGAAACCTAGGGGATTCGCCTGAATACATCGGTCGAATGAAAACACCAAACATCAGGGCATTTCACTGACGTTTCTCTGCTGTCCAATGTGATTAGATTAACCATTGCTTCTCTATGGGGGAGTTCACTGCTGCCAAACAGCACCATATTTCACTGCCGCCGAACAGGCACCGTATTTGCAGGCAATTCGCCCAAATTTTGAGAATTACCTGCTATTGAATAGCAGAATGGCCCCTAAATTGCACCGTATGGGGAAATTCACCGTTTGGTGCCTTTTCAGGACTAGTTCGACTCTCTCTGAATAACCCTGTAAATAACACATCCAGGGCTATTCAGAGAGAGGTGAAAACCAGGAGAATGACTGGAGAAGTGAAAATTCTAGGTCAAAATATTCAAACAAGAAAAATTCTCCCATTTATCTCACTTTTCATATTGGCTATTTTGTCTAGATTGTTCATTCTTCTGGCAATTCTCCTGCTTTTCACCTCTCTCTGAATAGCCCTGATAGTGTTTCATCAACAAGAGAATGTAGACAGAAATTGGCGAATATACACCTTTTCTGATTCCCATCATAATGCACTGTTTAGTGAAAAAACCCTGTGTGTTTGGCTCTGTGTGTGTATCGGGGGATTGGGGCCTGTTTAGTGTAACACCAACTGTGTGTAACATTATGATACAGAGAAGGTAGTAGATACTGCTCCCACTGGGAGGCTATTCCATGTATCTACTACCCTTTCTATATCACTATTACTGCCCCCACTGGGAGGCTATTCCATGTATCTACTACCCTTTCTATATCACTGTTACTGCCCCCACTGGGAGGCTATTCCATGTATCTACTACCCTTTCTATATAACTGTTACATGGAATAACCTCCCAGTGGGAGTAGTATCTACTACCAGTGGTGTAGCGTGGGTTGTCAGCGCCCGGGGCCAGCCAAGAATTGTTCGCCCCCCCCCCCAACATGTGGACACGTTAGCATGCCCTGATTCCCTTCCACCATTAGGGCATTGAACCCCTTAACTGTGATACAACAACCACTCGGGATACTTGGTTCCAGCCAAACAACATGGTATTCTAGGGTATAAACAGCCGCAGACTTGAAGTTGTGAAAATGAAAGGTCTTTTTATTCCAGTATAAATAAACACCACACTTGCCTTTGAATCACTATTGCAGGTGATTAAACAAAAAACTACAAATGAAAACTAGGGATGCACCGATACCAGAGTATGAGTACCAATATTTTTTAAAAGTACTCACCGATACCGAGTACCGATACTTTTATTTTATGTCCTGTGAACGCTTTCCAAAAAGAACAGACCTCATATAAAAATGCCCCAGCTCACAAGTATATATCCCCCCAGATACATATACACAGAATGTCCCCAGCTCACATGTAGATTGCCCCAAGCCTCACATGGATACGCCCCAGCTCACGTGGATATTGCCCCAGCTCATATGGATATTGCCCCAGCTCTCATGGATATTGCCCCAGCTCATATGGATATTGCCCCAGCTCTCATGGATATTGCCCCAGCTCATATGGATATTGCCCCAGCTCATATGGATATTGCCCCAGCTCTCATGGATATTGCCCCAGCTCTCATGGATATTGCCCCAGCTCATATGGATATTGCCCCAGCTCACCTGGATATTGCCCCAGCTCACATGGATATTGCCCCAGCTCACCTGGATATTGCCCCAGCTCTCATGGATATTGCCCCCAGCTCTCCTGGATATTGCCCCCAGCTCTCCTGGATATTGCCCCCAGCTCTCCTGGATATTGCCCCCAGCTCTCCTGGATATTGCCCCAGCTCACCTGGATATTGCCCCAGCTCACCTGGATATTGCCCTAGCTCATATGGATATTGCCCCAGCTCATATGGATATTGCCCGAGCTCACCTGGATATTGCCTCAGCTCCAGATGCCATGCAGGGGTTGGGGGCCGGATTCCATGCAGTGGGTGGGGTCCGGATGCCATGCAGCGGGTGGAGGCCAGATGCCATGCAGCGGGTGGGCCCGGTCCTGAACAGCGTGAGAGTCCGTGTTGAAGGGGAGGTGGCTGCGTGCGTGCGCAGGTCACGCGTTCCGGCCAGTCAGGTGGTACAGAGACTCAGTACCACCTGACTGGCTGGACCGCGTGACCTGCGCACGCACGCAGCCGCCTCCCCTTCAACACAGACTCACGCTGTTCAGGACCGGGCACTACCGCTGCATGGCATCTGGGCCCCCTCAACCCGCGGACCCTTGGGTGGCGCCCGAGGGCCCGGCCGGTCAGTACGGGCCTGAACTTTTAGGGGTGCATAATTTCAAAAGAAATTTGCCTAAGAAAACTGCGCTCGGGGCCACCGCCCCCAGCCCCCCCATGCTATGCCACTGTCTACTACCCTTTCTATATGACTGTTACTGCCCCCACTGGGAGGCTATTCCATGTATCTACTACCCTTTCTATATCACTGTTACTGTCACCACTGCGAGGTTATTCCATGTATCTACTACCATTTCTATATCCAAGTCTGGAATTCCCATGCCCTGCTGCGTAAAGTGTGAGTAAGAGGGACCCATCTCCCCTGGGTTACAGCTGATCTTACACTAATGTACCAGCTTAGAGACTCACTGTGGTCAAATTTCAAGACTACTGGTTCCATGAACGATCACTATGAATACCGAAAATGCCGGAATGCATGCACAATACAAACAAAAATGGTGAAAGCCCATTACTTCAATAAAAAACTAAACAATAACATATCAAACCCTAGAAACTTTTGGAAAACCATAAGTAACATACAAGCACCCCCTGTCCACTCCCAGCCGGCTGCTGTCAAAGTAAACAACCAAACCCTGCAACACCCCCTAGATGTAGCAAATGCCTTTAATGATTATTTTGTTGGATGTGCCACCACCCTGATTGCTAAGCTAGGAAATCTTCAAAAAGTCGTGAAAAAAGGGGAATATCTGCAATACAAGTAGATAAACACACATAGGGAAAAACCCCTTTACACCTGAGTGTTATAGCTCTGCTAACTTTACACTCACAAACGGTGATTCAATCAGGCGTGTAAGTATTCAACAAGGATCCAATTTCTTCCCTTACATCATTTTCTCATTTTTTCCCATAACTGAATTGTCATATTAAAAAGGGAAAGAAAGTATGCAATAGTGAAGGACCACAACGATAATTTAAAATAATCCTTATTTAATGCGCGTACTTTTAGCAAGTTAAAAAATCACATATAAAAGTCACCCGGTTCCAAGCCCTAAATTCCACGGTTCCAGGATCTGCCACTCAACGCGTTTTGTCCTCTCGACTTCCTCAGGACTGGCGTCCATACTGTGCTTCACCGAATAAATAGTGTCAATAACAAGAAGATCCATAACAGCTGTTCCGATGCACATCCCTCTATTTCCAGCGTCCGGTTCAGTTACCATGACGCCGTCTATCCGATACGTCATATCCGTCCAGCCGCATTTCCGGATTACGTCCCACTCGCGTCCAAGGATCTCCTTGGTTACCGCAAATTATCTTTCTTTACAATAGACCCTCCCTCAATGTCTCAAAGGTGGAAGGCTCCTCTTATTACAAAACATTCTCCTACTTCGAGACATGTATCTTTCCTCCGGATCTGCCAACGATATTTCCAACAAATAGAAGGTTTCTTTTGTTAATCGAATTGTCGAGACGTGTATCTTTCCTCCGGATCTGCCCATGATATTTCCAACAAATTGGAGGTTTCTTTAATTAATCGAATTGTCCTCCCATTCCATCTGGGTGTGCATCTTTCCACCAGCAGTCTCTGAAAGACACAATATTTTCTTCTGACTGTCAATTCATTACCACCATATCAAAAATTTGTAATAACAATTTACCATTAAAACACATTACATTATTACCACAACCTAAAATTGATTATAACCTTACATCTAGTTTAAAAAGCATACCAAATCCAAATCACTATTTAACCCCAATGGTTGTAATGTTTTTAAGCGGTGTATCCAGTAGGTTTGCCTTCTGGATAATTTCTTAACCCTATCCCCCCTCTCCAATCAGCTTCAATATACTCAATCCCTAAAAATTCCAATTTCTTCAGGTTATAGAACTGGCAATTATTACAGTGTAACAGCACGGAATGAGTCACCATATTCCTCCGTATATTGCCCATATGATCCAGGACTCTACATTTAAATTTTCTTGTGGTGCTTCCCACGTATTGTAGTCCACAAGCACATTGGATGAGATAAATTACAAAGTTTGTTGAACATGTTATATTTCCTTTGATTTTGAACAATTCGCCAGTTACCTTACTAGTAAACTGATATGTAGTCCTCGGTAAAAAACAACATGCCTTACAAAACCCACATTTTCTAAACCCGGGATTGACTATACCAGCCTTCGGCGGGGGTTAGGTACACTAGGAGCTAAAACACTTTTTAAATTTCTTGCCCTCCTATAGATCATGGGTGGATTTAATGGAAGTTCAGTATTCAATATAGGGTCCATAGACCGTATCGACCAATGTTTCTTCCCTATATTTTCTATTGATCTAAATTGCGTATTAAAATCTGTCACAAAAGCATGATATTTCATATCTCGTATTGAATCCTTTGTTTTTTTGTCAATAGCTGTTTCCTATTGATTTTCCTTACTTCTGATTTTATTGTCAATTTCTATTTCACTGTACTGTTTAACCAACAACTTCTCCTTAATATATTTCGCCTGAGTGTCAAAATCCTTATTTTTTGTACAGTTCCTTCTAACTCTAATTAGCTGGCTCTTCAGGATGGATTTGAGCAAAGATGGATGGTGGCAACTGTCTTGATGGACATATCCATTGCCATCTGTTTTCTTAAAATAACATTTCAACATAATGTTCTCTCCATCTGCCAACAAAGTGACATCCAAAAAGGCGATCTGAATTGGATCAAAAACCAAACTGAATTTAAGCGAATATTGATTCTCATTAATATATTTGGTGAAAAGTTCTAAAGTTTCTTGTGTGCCGTCCCAGATAACCACCGTCTATGTATCAGCGCCAGAGGACCAGGTTTGCCCGCCACCGATGTTGCACGAATACATATTGGTGCTCCCAATATCTCATATATATATTCGCATAGCTTGGGGCAAACCTGGTCCCCATGGTCATCCCAGTTATCTGTAGAAAATAGTCACCCTGATGCCAAAAATAATTATGCCGCAGTATGTAATTTATTGATTCTAATAAGAACATTTTCATTTCCTCCTTTACCTCTACATCCCTATTTAAATAGAAGTCCACTGCCTCTAGACCTAAACGATGTTCAATCACTGTATATAAGGAGGACACATCATATGTTGCCCAACGGTACGTAGGTTTCCATTGGATTTTATTTAGTTCAACTAAAATATGAGTAGTATCTTTTACATATGATGGTGCACTTTGGGCATATTTTTGAAGAAAAGAGTCCACAAACTGTGATAGATTAGATTTTATAGAGCCTATCCCACTAATTATTGGGCGACCGGGTGGTCTTTTTAAATTTTTGTGAACCTTCGGCAGAAAGTAAAAAACGGGTAAACGAGGTGTTTTCACATATATAAAATCGAGGTTTGGACCAGAGATGATCTGATTCTCCTTAGCCTTAATTAGTAAGTAGAGATGAGCTGTTCGGTTCGATCAGTTCGGAGTTCGACTCGAACATCGGCAGTTCGAAAGTTCGCGAACAATTGAACTTTTTGGCGTGTTCGGTTCGAAATTTTTGTTTTAAAAAAAAGTATATGATTAAAAAAAATACTAAAAAATCTAGAAATAAAGAGACTCTTTACTGCAGAATATTATAAGCAACGGTTTATTAGATATTGAAATAAAAAATGTCTACGTGCAAAGATTCTCACCTCTAAATGACCTGTGCTCTCAAGCGGCGTAAACAACAGGTGTTAATTAGTGTTTGGAAATAACATGTGCTTTTAATTAGTCTGGTCTAATGAATTTGATACATTGTCTGTAGACTGAGGGTGTCTGGAGGTGTCTCCTGAACATGTATCAAACAACACCTGTGCTTCTGAGAAGTGTTCATTTCTCTACTAAATGTTCCTCTGATATGCTGTTTAACCCCTTAACCCTGCATTTCACTGCTGTGCGCTCAGCTAATTTTTACCGCTTTCGCTCATCATGTTTAAACGTGTTTTGAAGCCACATTTTATTAAATGACCCAGACATATTACATATCGTTCTTTCCGTCAGACTCCGCAGATTCATAATATATCATTTTTATATGTATACGTCATGTCCTGCCTGTATATTATGACAAAAAATGCAATAAAAATTGAATTATTAATCATCTGCAGTGTGTAAAGTGTTTTCTTTTCACATTTTAGCACATGAGCGTTTGCGGTTATGTTTTCTATGGGGTGCGCTTGTACAAAAATTAGAAATGGGGACTTGTTACATTTTGTGTGGGGAATTACGTGATTTATAGCAAACGCACCCCATAGAAAAAAATCTTTAGTGCAGCATCATTGTTCACATTATAATTGAAATGTGCACAATATCGCTGCATTAATAAAAATAACACACAAAAAAAATAAATTTTTATTTTTTTTACTTTATACCTGGTCATGTTGGGTATCATGCTCAGGCCTTTCGATTGACACCCTCATTGACCCCCTAGCTGCCACGGTTCTAGAGATATCGGGGTTCAAATGAACCCCCTTATCTCCACCAGGGGATTCTGGGCAGCTAGGGGTTCCCCGGCTATCTGACGTCCTCACGCTATGCGTGAGGACATCAGGCAGTGAGGGGGAACCCGGGGGTGGAGCCGCCATGCAGGAAAGGGGCCCCCACCGGAGCTAGGCTGCACTTCGGCGCCGCAAGGCATCTCTATACACAGCCCCATCAGCATCTCTATATACAACCTCACAGCATCTCTATATACAACCTCACAGCATCTCTATACACAGCCCCATCAGCATCTCTATACACAAACAGCATCTCTATACACAACCCCATCAGCGTCTCTATATACAACCTCACAGCATCTCTATACACAGCCTCACAGCATCTCTATACACAGCATCTCTATACACAACCCCATCAGCATCTCTATACACAGCATCTCTATACACAACCCCATCAGCATCTCTATACACAAACAGCATCTCTATACACAGCCTCACAGCATCTCTATTCACAACCCCATCAGCATCTCTATACACAAACAGCATCTCTATACACAACCCCATCAGTATCTCTATACACGGCATCTCACGGCGTCTGAGGACGCTGAAGTCAGAACGCCGTGGGACCCCGGACAGAGAGGTGAGTATCTCCGCTGGGGGTCCCGCAAAGTTGATGACGTGTGGGACACGTCCTCCTCAGCATATAGCTGTGAGTAACTGAGGACGTGTCCCACACGTCGTCAGCACTGAAGGGGTTAAAAACGTCTTTTTTTTTACTTTTTGTCCTTGTTTCCTGTCCCCCAGGGCACTACCCGGACCCGGACATTGTTTTTAAATGTTTCTATACATCCTAGAAATCTGCCACTTCACGGGCAGGTTATGGGGACCTCCTAGGCACGATATTTGAAGGAATTTTTCGTTTTTAGTTTTAACCCTTATTTCATGGAAAACTCACTGTCCCTTTAAAAACGTTTTTTTAAAAACTTTTTGTCCTTGTTTCCTGTCCCCCAGGGCACTACCCGGACCCCCATACACCTTTTATGGCAAATACCTAGCATATATGCCCTCTTGGAGGGCACTCTAAAAAACCGAATTTTGATTCCCTTTGACTTGTATTGAGTTCGAGTTCGAATGCGAACCTAACTCGGGGGTGTTCGGCTCATCCCTAGTTGTGACACCTGTGACTGTCAGAGGTGTGGTTGTGGGAGGTATTTAGGACCCAAGATCCTACAGTCTGTATACACTACATGGGTGAAAAGGGAGTAGTCTGAACTACATTTCCCAGCAAGCAGCTCTGCGGGTTGGGGATTAATCAGGAGTCACACCTAATGCTAATTGATTGAAAGAAAGTGGTGTTTTCAAAAGTCTCATGGAAAGACTCATGGCCTGGATTTTCCCTTTTGGTGTGAACAAGAGAGGACAGAGCGTCCAAGGTAGAAAGACTGAAATGTATATATAACGTGGTGTTTCCATGTCATGCATGATTTGGGACTGGTATAAATGGAGTTAGCCATCCAGTGGTGGTCAGGAAATGACTGTGTTTAGTTAATGTCTGGTGAGAGCGAGGGTTTATTCTCTGTTTTGTTTTATTCTGAAGTGTATGAGAAACACAAATAAATTAATGTTAAAAGGTTTCCAGTGTCGATCTTAACCCAGAAAACTGACTGTTCATCACATATATATATATATATATACACTGTATATATATATTGTAGCGCTCACTCCCGGAGGAGCCGCTGAAAATGAACCACGGGTCAGTCTCCCCGCACTAGGGAATAAATATACTCCAACACCGCTGTGAGTTTTTATAATTTAAATAGTTTACTAAAATATTAAGCAGACGTTGAGACACGGTATTCACAGGTATTATTGCAGTACTTTCGTATCGCGGTAAAAACGCGTAGCGGAAAAGAAACGAAATACGAGGCTTCGTATTTCGATAAAAACAAATATATTCGCAACCCAACAGAAAAGAATGCAATTGCACGAAATTCTGGAAAAAGGCACATAGCGGAACCAAGAATACAATCTCTTCGTATTTCGATAAACGCGCAGCGGAAAAGAGAAAATATACTCGGAACGTGTCTTTAACCCCTGTTCCGAATCGTAACAAAATGAGTCCCGCACAGGTTAAGTCCCAGAATGTAAAGGGTGTGTATGTATGTGTATATGGTACCCGGGTACTGTTCAACTGGACAGTGAATTTACTTAAAGGATGTCTTCGACTAGTCAAGTTGGGGCCCTGTGGACTTTAGAGAGAAACCAGCAGCGTGTTCCTTATTTACAAACGGCCTTGGAGGCCTCTCACCCATCCACCAATTGCTTTAGGCTCCGCTGACCCAGGACGTCTCTCCGCTCGATATTGACTGGGGATACTTGCGGCCGGATCCGTTGTCTGACTCTCCGTAGCTTGTCCACGACTTGTCCCGCTCACCGCCTGCTTTCTGTATCCGATCAACTCGCGGCAACTCCTCACTCCAGGTTTTCGGTTCCTTAACTGCAGCAATCTCGGGAACTTGGAGGTCTCCTTCTCCTAAGGCTGGATGACCCGGTGTAAGGAACTGACAGGTCTCAGTCGCGCTCTGGCCTAGGCCCTTTAGCGATGTCTTGCACTGCGTCTGCTCTCTCTCGTTCCCTGGCGCGCTCTGGCGCATTCTCCACGAGGCTCAGGATGTCAGGCGTCTCTGTCCCACCCACTTCCTGTCTGGTTGCACAGCACGCCGGGAAATGTAGTCCCAATGTCCAGTGTCTCTGATCTCGATTGTCTCCATCTTGTGGCCAAAAATAGGTACTGCCACAGCAAGATTTTAACACAGCGCTACACTCTCCCCCTCCTAGAACTCTTGGGTCTCTCCAAGGAAGTACAACAGTTACATTACATTTCCACAATATTTGAATACAGTTTACATAACATGTACAGGTTCAGCAGCATACATGCAGTGGGTTAGGAACACTTCCTCAAGTTGACTCATATTTTGGGCTACCTCAGCTAGCATAGCAGACACTTCGGGCAACCTCTGCACTGTGGTGATGGCCTCTTCAGTGCTATGTCCTGGTGAGTCGTAGGTGAGTCGTTGGGGCGGTCGAACAGAGCGTTTTGGTTCTGGCTCAATCAGTTCCTCTTCAGGTGGAAGTACTATAGGTGCTGGCTCAGTCCTTCTCTCTATCACTGGAGCAGACGTTTCTTCAGAGTATGATCCCTCCAGTGAAGGCATAGAACTATAATCCCCTGAATAAGCTTCAGCTTCCGGAGCTACCGGGATCCCAACAGCCTCAGGGACTTCCAACTGAAATTCAAGAGCTTCAGGGATTTCAACAGTCTCAGGGACTTCCAGCAGAAATTCAGGAGCTTCAGGCCTCAAGTTACTCTCCCACCGCTCAGGAACAACGACAACCTCCTCAGGCTCCGGTGAGCGCATCCAGTCTAGACAATAACTCTCTTCTTCACTGTCTCTTTCGCTCTCGTTGGCAACCCGGGTCTGTTGAGACCGAGTAACAGGGGGCAAACGTGGAGCAGGCGGATTTGACAGAGGCAGTTCGTCCCCAACTGGCATCCTCACAGCCTCTCTCAAAGGTAACAAATGATTCCGGTGCCAGTTCTTGAGAGGCCCAGCCTTTCCATTCGGGCGAATCTGATACACGGGTAGACCCGGCAGTTGTTTGCAGACAATGTAAACCTGGGAACTCCACCTATCCGCCAACTTGTGTCTCGCAGCAGCACCCAAGTTCTTCAATAGAACCCTATCACCGGGTTGTAGATCTTGTATTCGAACTTTCAGGTCATAGTTTCTTTTGTTTCTTTGCTCCCTGTTTCCTGAGGTCAAACGGGCCTGTTCAAACGCAGAAGCCAGATTCTTTCGAAGTCTATCCACGTAGTTTCTATGGGAAGCTACTGACGTCTGGTCTAGAGATAACCCAAATGCCAAATCAACCGGCAGTCGAGCCTCCCTTCTGAACATAAGACGGTACGGTGAGTATCCAGTTGCATCGCTCTCCGTACTGTTATACGCGTGCACCAGAGTAGCTATGTGACGACTCCAACTCTGCTTCTCCACATTCGACAAGGTCCCCAGCATGTTTAGCAGTGTGCGATTAAACCTTTCAGGCTGAGCATCACCTTGAGGGTGGTATGGTGTAGTTCGGGTCTTTTGGATTCCCAACAGCTCTAACAATTGCCCCACCAGTCTGCTTTCAAAGTCTCT
>RXON01003960.1:0-36683 GCA_009667805.1 Leptobrachium leishanense | reverse complement strand
CGGTTGAAGGCCATGGCCGGTGATTCCCATAATATTCAGTGTGCTATTACTATTACTATCATCATTTATTCAGCACAGACTGTTTCCGCAGTAGTTTGTAATAAAGAATCAGGGATTAAACTAACAAAATTACAAACAAATCTAACTGTATATATCTTGAAATAGTATCAACACCCCCCCCCATTTAACTGCACAACCTGATTGGGTATCAGATACTGCAGGTATTGCGGCCATACGTCATATAATGCCTCTTTCTTGTTTGCAGATGGACGAGTGAAGCTGTGGGTTTATGGAGTGTCAGCCGGCAGCTTCCTTATAATACTTCTCCTTATCCTTTTATCCTATCTAATCTGGTGAGTAAATATCCACGCGTTTACTGGAGATAGCCAAGAGAATTACCAGCTTTCCTTTGCGAGTGTTGCCTGTAAAGTAATTATCCGTAAGGTTTTATGAAACGATATGAGATTTCAATACAAAATAACCAGACACTATGTTCACAGGAAAGTCGGCATGTCCATAAAAACGCCTGTAGATTGGCAGGTAGGGGCATGAAATTGCACTGCCGGCTTTACGATAAATACAGCGGACATAATTATAGGGAAAATGCATTCCATCTGATAATAAAAAATAACACAAACAGCCCCATCTTGACGGTGTGAGAAAAGGAATCCCAGTCACAATTCAGAGGAGAAAGTGCTCATCTAGCGTCAGGTCCAACCACAGATATTGGGTCGCACCATAGGAATGACAGGGGAACCTCAGGCAGATATTACAGGAACACAAGCATCAAAGCCAGATGAGAACAGAAGAAGCATAGTCACGTGATTAAAGTAAAGGTGGCACAGAATCAGGGTCAAGAAATAAAACAAGTTGGGTACGCAATACAGGACACATGTAAACACTGACATTAAGCTTCAATACTAGAGCAAGGAGTAAGGCACCGTCTCACCTTTTTAAAGTAATGGGAGTTTAGGGTCCCCCCCTTCCTGAATAGGACACTGATGATGCCATCAGGTTACATCCTGAGCTGGCCGCCATGTTTTTGGAGACCAGCTGCATGCATGCTTCCATAGTGAAGCCTAGTGGGGATCTGCAAAATTGTACTCTGCTTGGGTTCCACCACGTGTGTAGGTTTGTAGTACTTGGGCAGGAGATAATAAATCCTTTTAGCATTCTTTGACTATAGTAATGGGAATTTAGGGTCCCTCCTTGCCTGAATAGGACACTAATGATGCCATCAGGGTGCATCCTGAGCTGGCCGCTATATTGTTGGAGACCAGCTGCATGCATGCTTCCATAGTGAAGCCTAGTGGGGATCTGCAACCCTGTACACTGCTCGGGTTCCACCACGTGTGTAGGTTTGTGTTACTTGGACAGGAGATAATAAATCCTTTTAGGATTATTCACCTGGGACTCACTCCTAGTCTAGGAGTTGTGGTAGGTGTTTGGGGTTAGTATTTAGGGATAGTGAGGGTTGTGATATCTATAAGATACCGATATAACGATTTTCACCCTATTCTTAGCATCTTATGAAATTTTGTTTTACAAGACGATAACAATAGCAATGAATATATGCCTTCTTTATGACATTTCAATCAGTGGCGTCACTAGGGTTGGTGTCACCCCCCTGAGTTCTATGGTTTATTTTTTTTTAACTACTCTTACTCATAAATCAGTACTCCCATTTAACACTGAATGTTCATACACGGCCCACATTACTTTGAGGTTTATTGCTGTGGAGCTCTCTCTCATATGCTCACACACAAATTTTGGCGAACTGCCAGCAAGTACGACGCCTGTTCGAATGCAGTGAAAGTCCCCATAGAGAAGCAATGGTTAATCTGTTCAGAGACACCGAACAGCAGAGAAATGTCCTGATGTTCGGTGGTTTCATTTGGCAGGTTTATTGAGGCGAACCCCATAGGTTTCAATGTTAAAAAATATTCCAGTTTTTAGCCAATATCTAATAAACCGATTATTCCTTTAATCTGTAGTAAAACGTCTCTTTATTTATTGATATTTTTTTAAAGATCTTTTAGGCATTTTTAAAGTAAAAATTAGCATTTTTTTTCTAATAGCGTTTTTTTTCTTCTATAACAGACCCTTTTATTATCATTCATATGATTTTATATGTTAATTCCAGACATTTTCGTTCAGTAGTTTTTTTGAAACCAGCAGGCGACAGGTTTGCGGCAGCATTCAGTGGCTGATTCCCTGCACTTCAGGGACCCTGCGGTGAGTTCACCGGGGAAATTTGATTCCCCCAAGTGCGGGGAACAACAGAACACTGAAATGTCTGCGTCATTTCGATGCTCTGTGAATATCCCCTTTAGTGGTGTTTTTTTTGCTGCCCCCTGGAAAGTGCCAGCCTAGGCCTTGCCTACCCTGTACATACTTGAAAATGAGATAAATCCGAATGTATCCTTTCTGGTAAAATATTTTTTTGTAAAAAAAAAAATAATAATAATATTTTTTTAGGTTGTCACCTGGTGCGGGCCGCCCCCGCCCCCCTTGTGACGCCACTGATTTCAATGTAGCTGAACAATGTATCCACCTGCCTATTGTTAGATCTTTCTCAAACATTCTTTTGTGTCTTTCAGCAAGAAACCAAAAGAACACATGAGTTTTTTCCCGCAGCAGAAGCCCTTGTCCTTCTCCTACGATGGCGATATTGACATGTAACTCTACTGAAAACACAGACATCAACTGCCTTAACTCTCATTTGTTTTGTAACGATATAAAGGATTTTTTCCAGCAAAAAAAAAGACGCTGACACCGGGACATCCTGGTAAATAATACAGACCGGATTCTGCCTCCGAGAAAATGCTTACAGATCACAGGACCTTTCATCTCTATTCCGCAAGACTGTGCCCACATTTTCTTTATACAAACTTCAGATAGCAAAAAAACTAAAGAAAAACATGGATTCCGTCATCCTCTGAGCGTATGTGACACGAACGAATGGAAAACAAAAGAAATTCAAGGAGCGAATACATTTTTTTAAATAATCCTCCATGATATTTTTTTTTTTGTTATGTACATTTCAAACTCTTGTTTCATAATGTGTAAATATACAGTATTATTATATTATTTGTAAAATACATGTAAAGCTACAGGAATATATACTGGTAACGGACTGTGAGATCAATCGATAATATTAACACTTTGTGGGAATTCATACATTCGAAGGTCAGTGGCAGTGGAGAAAGTTTGACGTTGTTTGACACAAAAACTATATTTAACCCAAAAAATGTTTCTTAATTGTAAAATTATCAATATAGAATCAATAAACTACACGGCAGTAACCCAAAGAGTGGGAGGTGGATTCAGGTAGACCTCTTTGTTTATGGGGACCTGGAGTAGGGGGATCTCCTGCATTTAAGGTGAGGTTCTAATACTTGCCATTCTTGGTCATTGGCAAGAATGAGAATCAAGTGAACTGCAGCCCTTTGAGGTCGAGTACACCTTATCTCTAAGTCCCCATTGACCCCAAAATTCCTTAACCCAGGGATCTCAATTCTCCTCAAATGTTTTTGAACTACACCTTCCTTGATTCTCCGGCCATTCATTGCATTCAAAGAATTCTGGGAATTGTAGGCAATAAACATTTGGGGGGGGGTAGAGCTTGGGACCGCTGCCTTAACCTAATGTTTCCATGTAGCTGATTGCCTCCTAGGTCATATGAATCCCAATTGTAGCCTCCACATGTCCACATACCTAAACTCAACCCTAATCCCCCCTTAATGCCAATCTGACTTTGTCATTGTATAGCGTAATTGCCAATAATATTGTGACATTTGAAGTAGAATTTATCAATTTTTCCATTTATAAAATAGAAAAAATGGAAGAATTCAAGAGTAAAATGTTGATTTCATTGGTATTTTGTCACTTGTGGAGATGGTATTTTCTCACTATTGTGCATAAAATAGATGGATTATGGGGAATAATAGTCAGAGTATCAGTAGGACTAGGCAAATCTACAATTAATCTGTTCTCATTGCCCTGTGGAAACCTGCCCAATTATCACTCTAGAGAAGATTCTAGGCGCCTACTCTGACCTTGGGCTCCATTTGAGCTTGATCTCCAATATTTACTGAATTTTTGACCAAATTAGACCATTTTTCTGGTTTGAATATTCAAGTAAGAGTTTACAGGGATTTCCATTCCTGTTGAAATATTGGCTCAGTTATCGACACTTGTGCCTACACTCTGTAATGGAATTATCGGCCTTAGCAAGTCAATTTTTTTCCCCGATATGCCGATAGTCAACGTTTAACAGTAAGCAACTGCTAAAGCTGAGCTGCAATCAAAGCTTGCAGCTCAGTCAGAACAGTGGCTTAAGCCACTAATTTAATGAGTGGAGCCATTAAGTATAACAGCCCCACTGGATAACTTGACGGCTCGGTTGGAATAGGGCCCATTGACTATCTTCAAGATCCTTTAACCCAAGCAGACTTGCTCACAGAAGCATTGGTGAAATTTAAGGAGTGTAGTTGGTCCTCAGTCCATACCCCCAAATGTTTGCAGTTCTAGCTGCTATCATTTGAGGAATATAGCGTTTGGTCCTGGTAGTTGACAAAGCCTTGTCCATATCATGCCAGGTAAAAATGATAATGTACAATACAAGTCAGCAAGGCATTACGATCAAGTATAATCCGTATCTTAGTAGTGTTCCCCTCGGATGGCTCCTCCTGTTCATCCTTTCAAGAGATCATACATAAAAAACAAGTGTAGGGGTGCACTATGACCTTTTGTGAACAATAACGCATTGACTTTCTCTGAGTTTAAAGATTTTGACTGTGCTTTTTTCTGGAGCTGCCACTGCCTTCAAATGCATTGCTGCTGTCAATTCCTCTGATGTCACTTCCTGTGATTCCATCATGGACATCACAGGAAGTGACATAGCAGGACTTGATAGCAGCAATACATTTGAAGGCCGAGGCGGCTCCAGATCTGAAAAGAGCTCGATCAAAGTTTTTACATTTAGGGATAGTCGATGTGTTGTTATATCACAAAAAATTGCAGTGCACTACTACACTTGTCAATTCCTTTGATGTCACTTCATGTGATCGCCATCATGGACACCACAGGAAGTGACAGCAGCAATACATTTGAGGCAGAGGCAGTTCCAGATTTGAAAAGAGCTTGATCTAAATCTTTAAATTAAGGGAGAGTCAATGCCTTGCTGTATCGCAAAAGGATGAAGTGCACCCTTATACTTTATGTAAAAAAGATAATATGTTGATACTTTCTCTTTAAGAAACAAGTGCTGCGGGTGGTATGTGGTCATTGGTATGCTTTTGCCACAATTAACACATTGGTTGTATATATACTTTTTAACGGATATCAGTTCCTGCAAACTCTGTTTTGTACATGAGACTTTCTTGTAATATTTGTAAATTGACCTTTTGTATTAAATAGTGAGAACATGGTTCAGAATGGACGGTTCTGAGCCAGTGAAACCTTCTGTCGAAAGCCTTGATTACTATGAAAATCTGTATTATTAAAAGAAGTACTTCTCACAATGGCAATTCCCATCTTGTAAATTGTGTATTTTCTTTCAAAGGGTCCTCCGTCATTAGTGAATAGTGCAGATGACTGTCATGCAGCTAACCTGACATAGTACATGGTGTGAAATACCAAGCCTCTCCGTGGTGATCTGTAACAACGAGGAACTGTTTAATATCACAGTGACATCTTCTACAGTATGTAGCCTTACGGAGAATGGTCCTCACATAAAGGTTTTTGCAGGTGATATCTTCAAAGGAAAAGTCTTCTGCAGGTCAATGGGTATCAACTCAGTGTTGTCATATTAATGATGCATTGGCTACATCATTTCATTGTAGAGTCATCACTGGATACATCTACAGAGTCTTTAGAATTATCGACCTGCTTTGTCTTGTTCTTTGTTGGTTTGGTCTTTATTGCAAAAGGAAAAGAATATAAGTAAGCAGGGTGAGCTATGGGTATGGGAGAAAGACAACGAAAAAGTAGACAAACAAACATAGGGAATACTGTGAAAAGAGTGCAGGGCAAGTAAAAGATGACTTCACTTGTGGACCAAGGACGCCTGACATGAAGATCTGTAGAGGATCGGGCTTATCACTGATGGAATTGGATCCCAAGATCATTCTAAAGAAGAGGTCAACGTGGTCGACCCTGTAAAGCAGGGATCCCAAACTCTGCCACCCCAGATGTTTCTGAACTACAGCTCCCATCATTCACTGGCCATTTATTGCATTTTAAGGATTCTGGGAATTGTAAGCCATCAACATCTGGGGAGCCAGAGTTTGAGATCCCTGTTGTAAGGCTTACACGAAAGAATAGCAGGAGTAACGTTGGTTTACTGGTCATTAAGGAACCGGAACTTACAACATGAACCTTCAATGTTTATGGAAGCTTTGACATTTTTATTGACCTTCTCCCGTGTGAATCTCAACATTTTCTTTATTTATTTATTTTTTTAATAAAATCCTCTTGGTTGAAACAATTTTTCACGACTAATTTTTTTTTATAGTCTTTATTTAGGCATAATTAATTCAAGTACATCATAATAAAATAATACTAACAAAGCCAATATTTTACAATTCAACCATCAAAGGGAAGAACAAAGAGAAGAAAGTGAAAGAAAGAAAAAAAAGAGAGGAGAAAACGGCCCGAGGGGGGGGGGGATAATACAATATTACTCAGACGCTATCATGACAAGAATTTTCATGCCACATATGAAAAGAGAAAGAAAGAAAAAAAAAACAACAAATTGAATATTCCAAATAAACAGCCACCCGTAACTACTATTACCTACTGGCTGGATCATACAAGAGACATTTTATTTTCTCATAGGAATCCAAAGTATGATGAATCATTGCTGTAAGCCGTTCCACAAGACATAAATCCCGTACTTCATCCAATATGCACCCTGTCGATGGGGGTTCTATACGTAACCACCTTTTCGCCACCGCTCTGGGAGCCGACAAAGCACACTATTAGGCTAGGGTCAGACTAACGCATTTTTCGCATTGTCCGTGAAAAAGTGTGTTCGAACGAATGGACGCATTTTTTCACGGAATACGCGATAGCGGTCATACGATGCGCATTTTCGTCCGTGATTTTGTACGGATCATCAATAAAACACTTTTTGTGTCTGGACGTTATGTTGGCCGGACGTGTGCAGCGTCTGACGTCTCCCAATCACGCACACACGCCGCTAGCGGACGCAGCGCACTCTGTACGTCAGTACTAGCGGTTTCACGTTCTCAAAAAAATGCGTTCGTTTGCCACTTGCGTTGCGCGGCCGCACTTTTGTGCGGCCGTTCTTCGTATGCTGCCCGGCATTGGACGTCATTTGCTGCTAGCACGGCCGTGATTTAGTGCTGCTAAACGCACGTTGATACTGCGTTAGTCTGACCCTAGCCTTAGCTGGTGAGTAGTAACCCTAGCGTCAGCCTGTTTTCGCGTTAGCGCCAGGTAAATTTAGTTTTAGCGTCGGACCAATAGATCGTTTGCCTCTTGCTACAAACGGCAAAACCCACTTAGTGCGCGGTAATTAACGATTTGTAGCGCGAGCTTACTGTACTTAACGCGTCATATACTTAACACGGGCGGCGCTACAACGCACTTTCACTATTCTAACCAACAGATCGTTTGGTCCAGGCGATAAGTTTAACACCGACGCTAATCGCACAAATTTACCTACTGCTCAACCCTGGTGTTAACTGACGGAAAAGGAAGAAAAAAGGGGATAAAAACGTCAAAGGTCGCTGCCCAAAATTACCAGGCAATTAACAGGCGATTGAAAGGAAAGCAGTGCAGGTGTTTTCTCGGCTCGCTGGATGATGTTTACGTGTAAAAGATGCATTGTATGGTTAAGGCTAGGGTCAGATGAAAGCATTTTTCCCCGCGAACGTGAAAAAGTGCATCCGAACGCATTGGCGTATTTTTTCACGGAATGCGCAAAAACGGTCAGACGACGAGCATTTTCGGGCGTGATTTTGTATGGATCGTCAATAAAACTCTTTTTGCGTCTGGACGTTATGTAGGCCGGACATTAGCAGTGTCTGACATCTCCTAATCACGCAAACACGCCGCTATGCCGCAGCTGCGCACTCAGTACGTCAGTACTAGCGGTTCAGCGTTCTCAGAAAAATGCGTTCAAATTCCACTTGCGTTGCACGGCCGGACTTTTGTGCGGCCGTACATCGTATATTGGCCGTCATTGCCCGTCATCTGCTGCTAGTGCGGCCGTAATTATGTGCGCCAGAACGCACGTTAAAAGTGCGCTGGTCTGACCCCAGACTTAACCGGCGTGCTTCGGGGACACGTGAGAAGATGCATTGTATAGGAAAACCTGCCGTGTGCGAAGCCCATAGGATTCAATGTAAAAAATATTATTATTTTTATACCTTATTTATTCAACCATTTTTTTAATCCACAAAATTTTTTTTTATTTATTAGGTATTTTTTCTGGATTTTTCAGGTGAAATTTGGGGTTCCGATTTAAAAAAAAAAAGTGGCTTTTTTGCACTGGAAGGCTTTTTATTTTTAACCATACAATGCATTAGTGCTGGGTCTCAGCCCGGGTCTTAGGCTAGGGTCAGACTAACGCATTTTTCGCGTTGTCTGTGAAAAAGTGCGTTCGAATGAATGGACGTATTTTTTCACGGAATACGCGATAGCGGTCATACGATGCGCATTTTTGCGTACGGATCATCAATAAAACCCTTTTTGCATCTGGACGTTATGTTGGCCGGACATTAGCAGCGTCTGACGTCTCCCAATCACGCACACACGCCGCTAGTGGACGCAGCGCACTCTGTACGTCAGTACTAGCGGTATCACGTTCTCGAAAAAATGCGTTCGTTTGCCACTTGCGTTGTGCAGCCGCACTTTTGAGCGGCCGTTCTTCGTATGCTGCCCGGCACTGGACGTCATTTGCTGCTAGCACGGCCGTGATTTAGTGCTGCTAAACGCACGTTGATACTGCGTTAGTCTGACCCTAGCCTTAGCGTTTCCCTAGCGCGCTAATGAGTCTTGTACACGGACCACCGCGGGCAAGGTGATCTGTTGGTGGGTTGTCAGGCGCTACCTTTTAGCAACTCGCACTAGATTTTTCATGTAGCGTTGTCGTTTTAGCTCACACCAGCTGATAGAGGCCGAAGTATAGAGAGTAGTTTATTTTCATCAATCGGAAATTCTGTCAGAGGAGCAGCCAATAAAAACACCTGAGGGATAAATGATATAGGTTTCGATAGAAATCCAAAATGTATCAGGCTTATTCAGAGAGAGGTGAAAAGAAGGAGAATGGCTGGAGAATGGAAAATTCTAGGTCAAAATAGCCGATTTGGAAAGTGAGATAAATGGGAGAATTTTTCTGGTTTGGCTATTTTGACCTCGAATTTTCCATTCTCCAGTCATTCTCCTGCTTTTCACCTCTCTCTGAATAACCCTGTATGTGTAACTATGGGAAGTCCACAACATATGCAGGGTTATTCGAAGAGAATCGAAAAGTCACCGCACGTTCAGTGACTTTTCGTTCTCTTCAATTTGGTGCGATTTGGCGATACCATTTCGGCGACCCTGCGGTGTATTCAGTAAGCACGACAGGGCCGCTGAAATGCAGGGAAAAGCCACCGCAAACCCGACGAAAACTCACCACAAAACCCGGCGAACGCATACCGAAACCCGCAAAAACATCAGGATTAACCCCGCCGAACACGCCGGAGAAACCCGAGCAGCCGCCGATCACAGCGCAGAGCAGCCACCGGAATAACCCGACACCGCAGACAAATTGAGTGAAAAAATAAACACAGTATGCTTGAATGTTTGAATAGTGAAATGCTGTTTGCAAAGAAACTACTGAGCGAAAATGTCTGAAATTTACATATAAAATCCAATGAATGATAATAAAAAGGGCTGTTACAGAAAAAAGAAAAAACTATTTAAAAAAAATTTTTGGGCAAAAAATCCAAAAAAATGCCTAAAAGATCCAAAAAAAATCTATAAATAAAGAGACTTTTTACTGCAGAATATTATAATCAACGGTTTATTAGATATTCAGGGTTATTCAAAGCGATCCGAATGGCTGCCGAAAGGGAACCGAACGCTGAAAATCAGCGTTCGGGTACCTTTCTTGGCCATTTGGCTATTCAGAGAGCAGGCAATTCGCCAAATCCTGGCGAATTGCCTGCACATATGGTGCCTGTTCGGTGCCTGTTCGAGGGCAGTGAAATCTCCATAGAGAACCAATGCTTCGTCTATTCAGAGAACACAAACCAGAGTGAAAAGTTGCCGAATTGCCCTGCTGTTTGGTGGTTGTATTCGACATGTTTATTCAGGTGAATCCCATAGGCTTCAATGTTAAGAATATTCCTGTTTTAATCCAATATCTAATAATCCGTTGATTATAATATTCTGCAGTAAAGAGTCTCTTTATTTATAGATTTTTTAGGATCTTTTAGGCATTTTTCGGATGCCTTTTTTTTATCGTTTTTCTTTTTTCTGTAACAGCCCTTTTTATTATCATTCATTGGATCTTATATGTAAATTTCAGACATTTTCGCTCAGTAGTTTCTTTGCAAACAGCGTTTCACTTCTCATACATTCAAGCAAACTGGGTTTATTTTTCACTCCATTCGTCTGCGGTGTCGGGTTTTTCCGGCGGCTGCTCTGCGCTGTGATCGGCGGCTGCTCGGATTTCTTCGGCGTGTTCAGCGGCTTCAATCCAGATGTTTTTTGCGGGTTTCGGTGTGCCGTCGTCGGGTTTTGCGGTGAGTGTTCGTCGGGTTTGCGTCGGCTTTTCCCTGCACTATGACGGCCCTGTGGTGCTTGCTGAATGGGATCGCTGAATCAAGCCGAACTGAAGAGATCGAAAAGTCACCGAACGTGCGGTGGCTTTTCGATTCTCTTTGAATAACCCTGGATATATCGCCCATGATTGCATAGATGATTGTTTGAAGGTGCTTTCATTCCCGTCCACTGTTTGAGAAATACGTATAAAATGCCATGTTGCAAATCCAGGGGATTTTAATGAAAGAATTCCCCTGTAAGCAATAGACAAACATCTGTGAGATAAACCTTATATTACCTGCAGAGAGAGAAAGAGGGCGGACTGGAAGGGTTTTCTCTCCTGTGTCGAGATGGTTGGACGTAGGAAGGTAGAATGTGCCATCTTGTGGAATGAAAACAAAATCCAACAGAGAATTTACCGCTTGTTCAAAGCAGCTGAATAGAACAAAAACATCTTTTTGAAACGTGTTGCTCTGAACTTTAATATGCCTGAAATGTCATTCTATGGATATATTTCTAAAACCACGTCTTTTATCTTCGTTTCATAAAGCTTTGTGTTTAATAATGAAAAATGGCAAACACAAACATACAGGGTTATTCAAAGAGATTCGAAAAGTCACCGCACGTTCGGTGACTTTTCGTTCTCTTCAATTCGGTTCCTTTTGCCGATCCCATTTCGGTGACGCTGCGGTGTATTCAGCAAATATCACAGGGTCCCCGAATTACAGGGAAAAGCTACCGCAAACCTGACGAAAACGAACCGCAAAACTCACCGAATGCACGCCTAAAACCTGCAAAAACATCTGGATTAACCTGCCGAAAACCACGGAAAAATCCCGAGCAGGAGCCGATCACCCGCAGCGAAGCCGCTGGAAAAAGCCGAGAAAGCCGAGACCGCAGAGTGAAATGAATAAATTAGAAAAACAGTTTGCTTAAATGTTTGAAAAGTGAAACGCTGTTTGCAAAGAAACTACTGAGCGAAAATGTCTGAAATTTGCATATGAGGACAAGGGGAATGATAATAAAGAGGGAAATACAGGAAAATAAGTAAACTTAACCCTTTCGCTGCTGAGGCTTTTCCCGCCCCTGTGCTGAGGTCATTTTTACCGGTTTTGCTCATCATGTTTAAACGTGTTTTGAAGCCTTATTTTAGTATATGACCCAGATATTTATATATCGTTCTTTCCGTCAGACTCGGCAGATTCATAATATGTCATTATTATATGTATACGTTATGTCATGTCTGTATATTATAACAAAAAATGCAATAAAATATGTATTTTCAATAATTTACAATGTGTAAAGTGTTTTTTTTAACATGCGAGCAATTGCGGTTATATTTTGTATGGGGTGCGCTTGTTAAAAAAATTAGAGATGGGGTCTCGTTACATTTTTTTTTGGGGAAAATTACACTATTTTTAACAAACGCACCGCATACAAAAATCGTTAGTGCAGCATCATTGTTCACATTATAATTGAAATGGGAACAATATTGCTGCATTAACAAACCAAAAAAAGAAAAAAAAAGTGTTTATTTTTTTTTTATATTTTTTTTTTTTTTTTTTATTTTTATTTTTCTTTTTTTTTTTTGACAAACATTTTCACAGTAGTGTTGGTATCGTTGGAACGGCCATGCTCTGTCCGATCCAACCATACCAAACATTAACCCCTAGCTGCCACGGATCGGGAGATAGGGAGTTCATTGGAACTCCCTATCTCCACCGTTGGTGGCAGTTAGGGGTTAAGTCCAGGACTGGCGTCATCGTGCTACGCACGATGACGCCAGTCCTCAGGGGGAGTTCCCGGAGGCTTGGCCGACATCCAAGATGTCGGCCAGCTCCGGGAAAGGATCGCGAACCGGCGCTTTTCAGCGCCGATACGCGATCCAGCTCCCCAGGGGTTAATGCCAGGCACCATTTGGAAGGGCAGGCTGTGCCCTTCCAAATGATGCCTGGGTTAACCCCCGCAGAGCCGCCGATCGGGAGGGAGAGAGGTCCGAAGGACCTCCCCCCCTCCCTTTCAGGCGCCTCCTCCGCACATGCGGGGGGCGCGCCTGAATTAGGTGTCATCGCGCTGCCGCGATGAAACCTAATTTCAGCGGCTGCTGTTCCGGATGCGCGGCTGACATCGAGGATGTCAGCCCGCACCGGAGGCGCCAGCGATCGGCCGGAACCCGGCCGAACGCTGACCCCAATGGGAGGACGCGCTTAGCGCATCCTCCGCATACCAGCGGTAATGCGGAGGACGCGCTGAGCGCGTCCTCCGCATTGAAGTGGTTAAAAAAAAAAAATCTGAAAAATGCTTAAAATATCCTAAAAAATCTATAAATAAAGAGACTCTTTACTGCAGAATTTTATAATGAACGGCTTATTAGATATTGGATTAAAACGGGAATATTTTTAACATTGAAGCCTATGGGATTCTCCTGAATAAATTTGCCGAATTAAACCACCGAATGGCAGGGCATTTCGGGAACCTTTCACTGCTGGTTTGTGTTCTCTGAATAGCTGAAGCAGTGCTTTTTCATAGGGATTTCACTGCCCTCGAACAGGCACCGTATGTGCAGGCAATTCGCCAGAATTTGGCAAATTGCCTGCTCTCTGGATCGCCGAATGGCCAAGAAAGGTAACCGAATGCTGATATTCAGCGTTCGTTTACCTTTCTCAAGGAATTCGGATCTCTTTGAATAACCCTAATAGACATATAAACACACTCCCTGACCAAAAAAAGTCCCCACCTGTAACTCCACTAATAGGCGCTCGCCTTCCATGGGATAATTACTGCAGTGATTAAGATGTTTCAGCATAAAATGAGGTCATGTGACTCCCTGAATATACTGAATGAGCAGGTTTCTCCATCAATGGGTTTTTTCTCCCCTGATGGCACAGCGGGCATATTCCAACATGGCAATGCCAGGATTCATCGGGCTCAAATTGTGCAAGAGTGGTTGAGGGAGCACGAGACATCATTTTCACACATGGATTGGCCACCGCACAGTCCAGACCTTAACCCCATTGAGGTTAATCTTTGGGATAATGTGCTGGAGAAGACTTTACGCAGCGCCGCGACTCTCCCATCATCAATACAAGATCTTGCCACAAATTAATGCCACTCTGGACACAAATAAATGCTGTGACATTGCATGAGCTTATCCACACGATGCCGCCGCGGATCTTATGCAGGTTTTCAGTGATTTTTCAGCGATTTTTTTTTTCTTCTTTTTGATCCGTTCGGCTTCTTTTCCCTGCACTTCAGGGACCCTGCGGTGAATGCTAATTTCACAGCAGGGTCAGTGAATTTGATTCCACAAAGTGCAGGGAACGAGAGAACACCGGTGACATTTCAGTGCTCTCTGAATAACCTCTTAGGTGTTAACAATAGGATAAGTGATTTTAACGCATGCCCTCATATTACCTTCCTAATGCTAAATAGTCCCCAGTCACCCTCTGCGATCACTCTGCGGCCTGGAAGCGCAACCCTCCATGGAGTCCTATCTGTAGAAGATGATACTTGCGGCGACACAGAAGTTATACCGTGAGTAGGGATGGGCTGCCTGTTCGAATTCGTTCGAAGGTCGATTCGAACATCGGCTGTTCGAAGGTTTGCGAACTTTGGACTTTTCGGGACGCTCGCGGAAAGCTCGAGAAAAAAAAAGTTTAAGGAAAATTTCAAAAAATGCTTAAGGCTAGGGTCAGACGAGCGTGATTTCTACGGACTGTACGTCCGTGCAGTACGGACATCGTCAGTACGGATGACGCAGTAGTGGTCACACAGTCCGTTTTTTCACTGAAGTTATTTTTGACGGATGTAGGAGGGGAAAATAAATTACAATGAAAAAACATTCTGTCCGTCAAAAATGCTGGACGTATAAATGCAGTCCGTCTGACCATGCTCCATCACTCACACACAAAGCTATGCAGACGTTGCGGACGTGGCGCACTCCGCACGTCCGTTCTAGCAGTATTACGTTCTTGCCTAACCTGCGTCCGTTTGCAGCGTCCGTCATGCGTCCGCAGTTCAGTGCGGACGTACTTCATGTGTCAGGCTCCAATGGACTTTCTTTCATGCTATCACGGACGTACTTTTAGGCGCAATCACGGACGTGAACACTACGCTCGTCTGACCCCAGCCTAAAGGTTCCTAAAAAATCTATAAATAAAGAGACTCTTTACTGCAGAATATAATAATAAATGGTTTATTAGATATTGAATTAAAACGGGAATATTTTTTTACATTGAAGCCTATGGGATTCGCCTGAATAAACCTGTCGAATGAAACCACCAAACAGCAGGGCAATTCGGCAACTTTTCACTGCTGGTTTGTGTTCTCTGAATAGATGAAGCATTGCTTCTCTATGGGGATTTCACTGCCCTCGAACAGGCACCGAACAGGCACCGTATGTGCAGGTAATTCGCCAACGTTTGGCAAACTGCCTGCTCTCTGAATAGCCGAATGGCCAGGAAAGGTAACCGAACGCTGAATTTCACAGTTCGGTTACCTTTCGGCCACAATTCGGATCTCTTTGAGTAACTCTGTTAGATTCTCGGTGTCGTGCACCACCGACTAAGACACAATTTTTTTGCACTTGAATGTGACAGGTGCATATCATTTCAATATTTGACCGCAGGGTCCAACCCTGCACTCTTACCTCGGAGGGGTCACAATACCTCGGAGGGGTTATGGTGTGAAGGCACTAGCTGGCACCAAAGGCCAAATATTTGGGTGCACTGACCCGTGTACCGGATGCATACAGGGCAGTCATCAGAAATGATGGGGCTCCTTACCCCGGAACCCGGTGGCGCCATCGACAAGCCGGGTGCCAGGAGTTGTGCCAGCTTCCGGAGCTCGCAGGCTGGTCAGGAGGTGGGGTGCGACATGATGACTCGCGCCCCCTGGGTTTAAATACAGACAGCTCGATCCGGCTCATCGCCCTGTTGTGGAGTTTGCTTCCCTCAGTGCTGAGGGTCTCCTGGCGATTCACTACTTGGTTGATTTTTCAGTCTCCGTTGTTACTTGGCTTGTATGAGAAACACCCCCGTGTACCATTCCTTGGCTATTCCTTGACCACTCGAACTCTGATAGATTTTTGGCTTATTTGATAGATACCCCTTGTGTATCGTTTTGGCTATCCCTGACCACTCTAACACTGATCGATTTGGGCTTGTGCTAGAATGCGTCCTTCTATAGCGTCTGGCCTATTTCAGGTATACCCTGTCCTGTGTGTTGGTCAAACATTTCCCACTCATTGTTGGTCAAACATTTCCCGCTCCTTGTTGGTCAAACATTTCCCATGGCTTCAAATCGTGTTTAAACATGAGAAAAAGTGGTAAAAATAAGCTCAGCGCACAGAGGTGAAATGCTTTAGCACTCAGCAGTGAAAGGGTTAAAAAGTTTTTTTTAAAAAATATATATATATATCATTGTTTCTCAGTCCCCAGGGCAGTACCCAGACCCCCATACACCTTTTATGGCCAATATCTTGCATATATGCCATCTTGGAGGGGACCTTAATTGTCAAACATTCTAGCCCCATTGACTTATATTGCATTCGCATTGTGTTCGAGGTCCTGGTCAAACTTTTTTGGTTGTTAGAGTTCGAATGCGAATTGAACACGGGGGTGTTCGGCCCATCACTAACCGTGAGTATTCCAGGGTGTAGCGCTGCGTTAAGGGGTGAGGTGCTTAATTAACGCCTGCCCCGGAATATGGTGCTAAAATGAGGCAGGCACAGGTTTTCCTTGTTAGTGTCAGCATTTTAGCGCCTATAACAGGTAATAAGGCTCTATAATGACTCTGGTAAGGTTACAACAGCTCTGTTTAAGTTAGCACCAACCTTGGAATAGGGCCCTAGATTTACAGAGATAGGCGTGGAGTCAAACACCAGCGTTACATCATCGTAAAACGCCACCAGCCGCCATCGCTAGCATTTCTGGCCATATGTGTCATTGATCTGTTATATTTCTGGTAATATTCTTTGCTGTTTTGTTGGATATTTTAAGAAAAAGTAACTTAAATGTTCAGCTGAACACAAGCCATTTGTAATATGTGAAGGGATCCTTATTGACATGATCGCCATTTGCGTTGTCAGGGATAGGATCTTCCTCGCAGACAGGGCTGCCGTCAGAAATCTTAGGGCCCCTTACTAGACCACTGGCCGGGGCCCTTTCAGCTAACTAAAAAAAGCAAAAAAAATAAAGAGAAAAAAAATACCTCCTCTTATGTCTACCTTATTTTACTGACAGTGGGCTTCATCCCTGGTGGTCCACCAAGGGGAAAAAGGGTCCACTGTGAGGACAGCATTCGCTTTACACCTCTACCTGGTGCGAGGCATACTACGTTCTCCCTCAGGGATGAGTCAGAGTGCTCTTACTGGCTTCAAATGTCACGGCCCACCGGGAAATTTGTTGAATCCATGGTGAGCCAGTCCTGGGTGGCATGGAGGAACACTTACATCTCCAGTAGGTTTGGGAGGACCAGGGCCTCTGGGTCCCTGAACATATCATGAGCTGTCACCCCCTGCGACAAACCTTTACATGCTGACGACAAAGTGACATTGTAAATACTGAATTGTGCTCCGCAAACAGGACATTTTGTGGAAGCCCAGACCTGCTTCAAAATGTATTTAATAATTGACCTCGGAGCGTAATGAGCAGTTAGTATATAAATACATTGGTTGCGCACGCTAACAGATCTGTGTCTAAACCCGCGCTGATGGATGAAGGACAAATAGTGTGGAGTCGCTCAGATGAGATTGTTTAGAGAGCTGCCCTGCTGTCATCCGACTTAAAGAATGACCCTCTGCTTAGAATATGGAGAGCGCCATTAGTCTGACAGCTCATTTAATTATAAATATGTATGCAGGTGAGGCTGCCTGTCTGCTCGCATAACAATGACTTCATTAGGCTGGACTTGACAAGGATGAGGAAGGGAACCTTGAACTCTCCATGTGAATGGGATACGGAAAGAGGAAGGTGATCTGTTTATGGAGGATACGTCGTTATCTTGTATTTATTGTAAAGGATGTGTCATCGCATCATGTGCTTGCCTTGTGATTGGACGGATATCTCCAGACGAACTCAATGTGACATTTCACAAATACGATGGATGTTACATTCTAAGTCGTTAAATTCTAACATCAGTGATTAACACGCGAATCAGGAAGGACAATCCTCAGATTGCCGGCCATTAGCTTCTTATTTCTTGGTAGTTAACCCCTTCACTACCGATACTGAGATATATCAGGCTTCAAAAGGTGCCTCGATATTGAGATATCTCGATATGCTGATCTGCAGCCCAAAAGCAAATTAAATTTGTTTGCTGCAAACAAGCTTTGTTAGCTTTTGGGCTGCAGAACTTGCCCCCAAAGATTTAACCCTGTGGGCATAACGCCCAAAGAGCTAAATAGGTAAAATCGGCTGCTCAAAGTTCTGAAATATCAGGCTTTCAGCAGCCGATGCGGGAGAAAAAGAAGAAAATAGACCAGCCGCTCAAACCTCTAACTCAATTTGACAGTAGATGGTGCCATCTACTGGCCAAAAATAGGTTATTTACAGTGAGAAATATAATGGGTATAAGCTCAAATATTTCTTACTTTATAATTGAAAATGAAAGAAAGAGGCAGCAGCAATAATGACCTGGCTGGGGATACAACAAAATATACATATATGCAGAAAAAAACAGTCTTGTGCCTATTTCCTACACGGGTGGCTGCATAGACCTGTGACATTGTGCCAGATAAGAGACGCCATCTAGAGATTAGAACCTTTCATCCCAGTGATATTTCTGTATAGGATAAACCAATATATATGAAAAATTAAAAATGAGCAAGTTTACATTATTTTAATATTTATATTACCTCAGAACGAGTTCTGTGAAAAACTTCTATTTTACGCTATATTTAATTGTTTAACTTCGAATCCCATGTTTCAAATAAATGTTATGATAAAAAAAAGTTTTTTAACGCAAAGTACTTGGTAGATAAGGGGTTAATTGATCTAAAAAAAAAAAAAGTCCAGTTTGGAATCCAGACTTTAATAACATATTGGAGTGTAGAATGCCTGCTAATTTATTTAACGTAATAGTGTGCCTTATTAATATCCATTCCAAGGCATTTAATTGTTTCTCCTTGTAGATAATATCTTGAAGATTGCTATCATGCCTCATTTAAAAGAAAATGTGTCAAGATAATTTAATGTTATTAAAGTCAGGCACATTAGTTAAATGTATCTCTGTTCCGCCATTGACACTGCGTCACCTTATTAGTGGAATATTCTGTAAGGATTAGACACGACTGTTCCAGTTGTCCCTTTTCATTAAAATAGCTGGATCTTGAGATATGAATCAACAACGACTGCAAAACAATTTATACTTGTTCGCTATTAATAACAGCTATAATTTGCAGGAAAGACAAACAATAACTCGCCAATAAGAATTTTTCATTATTTTACTGATGCCCAAACACAAAACGTGAACGTTCGCAAATGCTCTTTTTCTGTTTAATTGTTGATATGATAATTTAAATAAATAATATATATAGATTGGATCAACCATGTTATTCCAGATGCCAAAATCACCAGATTATGGCAGCACATAAAAGGTATCACTACATATTTCTATAATCTGGTGATATATACTATATATTTATGTCTATATATGTCTATATATAAAGTTATGTATATATATAAGGTTTATAGTTGTAGAAGACATTTGCACATCCCAGCAATTCAGAGAACTGCTTCACAGAGATCATGTGCTACATTTCCCATATGTAGCAAGGGACTCTGTGTAGGACATGCAAATGAAGTCTGCAATTTCTCACTTTTTTTGCATCCTGGGTCTGTTTTAACACAGATCCCTCTTTGCCAGTGCCGTGACATACTAGATGGCTTTTTAGCAAAGCTCAGGTTATGCCACGAGTCACAGCAACTCCTGGACAGCTGTTCCGGGTTTATTATGCCTTCATCAGCAGGAGATAGGCCGTGACTCGTTTATATTTGGTGTTTAACCCGTTGGGCAAATCAATACTCATTTAATTTGTGGTGGAGGGTGAAAAGTGAGATTAAAAGTCTCAACATAGCAAATAATAAAGCTTATTACTGCAGAAGACATTTACACATCCCAGAAATTCAGAGAACTGCTTCACAGAGCACATGTGCTACATTCCCCCTATGCAGCAAGGAACTCTGGGTAGGACATGCAAATCATATCTCCAATATCTCACTTTTTTTGCATCCTGGGTCTGGTTTAACACAGAACCCTCCTTGTCAGTGCCATGTCATACTAGATGGCTTTTTAACAAAGGTCAGGTTATGCAATGAGTCACAACCATTCCCAGACAGCTGTTTCAGACTTGTTATGCCCTCATCAGCAGGAGATAGGACGGAGATCGTTGCTGTTTGATGCTTTACCTCTTGGGCAAATCATTACTCATTTAAGTTATGGTGGAGGGCAAAAAAAGTGAGATTAAAAGCCTAAACACAGCAAATAATAAAGTTTATAGTGGATGAAGACATTTACAAATCCCAGCAATTCGGAGAACTGCTTCACAGAGCTCATGTGCTACATTCCCCATATGCAGCATGGAGGCTCCCTGGCGGTCTAATTTTTTCAAAATTTTGTGTCTAAAAGCGTCTCAATTTTTTTTAAAGGAAACGTGTTTTTGTACATAGTTAGCCTGTAATAATTAGGAATCACGCACTGAAATCCGTGAAATCAAGAGTCCTTACTGGTAAAATCCTTTATAAATAAATTAATAAATTAATTTTAAAAAAATAGTAAATACACGGAGTCCGATAAAGTTTGAAACACGAAATAATAATTTATTATCCCAAAAATAATTATCCAAATTAATGCAAATAAATGATATTCAATAAAATACAACAAAAAACACTGAAATCTGTCTGAGAACAAGGGTGAGAAGATGTATGGTCTATTTCTTATCCTGTACTGCCACCTAGTGGCCGTTCATAAACTTTTCCATTTGTATTCAGTGAATTTTATGAATGAAGTTTGCTGCGTCCAGCCCCTCTGCATCATGTGACTCGCAGGGAGCCATCCAGGAAGCAGCTCGCTGCGACCACACTGCGGGGACAGCGAGGGAGCCAGGAGGAGGTAAGTATGTATCCAGCCCAAGTGTGGCTCGGGGTTACCGTTCGCAGTAGCGAAATTTAACCCCGAGTCACACTCGGGAATACCGCCAGGGAGGTTAATGCAAAAGTGGAAAGCCAAAAAAATTCAAATCAATAATAAAAACAATCTATATCAATTTTGTCCTGTAATGTTTTGTTAGTATGTCATTAATTCCCAACAATTCACTCTTTGGTGACTATCAGGACAAAAAGAAAAACAAAAAAAGGGTCATTAGCTTTTTTTTTATTTTTTAAAGATTTTTATTCTTCTTTTCTGATACTTTCCTAAATCATTCCTTTCCTGCTTTTCCTAAATACTCAGCTGGAGGGAAACAGGTGATTATTTTTAAGAAAGATTATTTAATAATTCATTAAGCAATTGCAAAACCTGTCTCAACCCTGATTAATGAATCACTGGCGTCTGGATACATACCCAAACTCTGGAAGACTGCAAGGGTGGTACCTATCCATAAAAGTGGAGACAGTACTTTGGTATCCAACTACCGCCCAATATCACTGCTCCCTGTAATGTCAAAAATTCTGAAAAAATGTGTCTACACTCAATTACGTGATTGTTATCAGTATCAGAACTATTTAACCCCAGATCAATCCGGCTTTCGTCCAAACCATTCAAATACAACTGCCCTTTTAAAAGTTTGTAATGATATCCAAGCTGGTATGGAACAAGGAAATCTAACTGGAGCATCTTCCTTGATTTTGCCAAGGCTTTTGACACAGCAGACCATGGCATCCTATTACAAAACTTAAGAACTCTGGTATTGGTGATAGTACGTTAACCTGGTTCCAATCATATGTGTCTGATAGGTCTCAATTTGTGTCCATTTCTGACAGCACTTCCCTTCCCCTCCCAGTCACGTGTGGTGTACCCCAAGGCTCGATACTTGGCCACCTCTATTCACAATATTCATAAACGATCTGCCCAATGTCTGCAAAGCTTCTACTGTACACATGTACGCAGACACTAATCTATACCGCAAACCAGATCTCCCACAGCTGGAGGCCGTGCTGCAAGAACAATTCACAGGGGTAGAAAAGTGGATCGCAAATAACAAACTTTTTCTAAATACTGACAAAACTGTTACAATGCTCTTTGGAACCGCACCTAAACTACACAAATTGCAAACACCCCATCTATGTGTGGGGACAAGATCAAATGACACACTGACCACAGTCACTTCTCTCAAATATCTAGGTATGTGGTTAGACCCAAATCTATCTTTTGGCCCCCACATCGAAAAACTCTCATCTAAACTCTACCCCAAACTAGGTGCCCTGTACAGAAACAAATCCTGCCTGAGCCCCGCGGTAAGAAAGCAGATTGTACAACAGATGCTTATGCCAGCCATTGAATACGGAGATGTAGTGTATGCAGGCGCCCCACAAACACACCTCCAGAAACTTACTACATTGTATAACTCATTCTGTCGCTTTGTGCTACAATGTAACTACATGACACACCATTGTGACATGTTAAAAGAACTAAACTGGCCATCACTGGACTCTAGATGCACCCTTCACCTTTCCAACCTGGTGTTTAAGAGCTTTTCTGGGAAGCTGCCACCCTACCTGAATATGCTGCTTCCCCCGGCAGTTCCCTCATCCTATAACCTCCGATCCAGGACCAGCACCTTGCTTGCAATACCGCAATACAAAAAGAAAATGGCTCGATCCTCATTTTCCTACAGAGCACCACAAATATGGAATAACCTCCCAGACACCGTCAAATCTTCCCCCAGTCTAAAGTCCCTTAAGACTTCCCTATTAACATACCTCAATACGAAATGCACCTGTAAACATGTAACATAGTGACTATATACAGAATGCACCTGTAAACATGTAACATAATGACTTTATTTCCTACATATTTATTTTTCTGTTAATCTGTATATTTGGTCTTGTGTTAATATCTTGCATTTTACTATTTTGTATTTCTGTAACTGTAACACTTCAATGTTCTCGAACCCAGGACATACTTGAAAACAAGAGAAATCTCAATGTATCCTTCCTGGTAAAATCCTTTATAAATAAATAAATAAATAAATAATATGAGCAGGTTTTTTTTTGTTTTTACGATTTTTTGCATCTCATTTTTAAAATGTGCACATTCCACCATCTAGTGGCGATAATGGTAAAGAACATGTAGGAAATTGGCTCAGTCCTATTATGACAAAAAGCATAGGTTTAAATGCACAGTTTTATCTAATTTTAGGTGAATCCAGGGGCCAAGTCCTAAAATATTTGTATGGGAACTCACCAAGCGATAATCATCTCACACATAACACAAACATGCCCTCAAATCGTATATATATATTTACAAAAAGCCCCACAGTATAGCAGTACGTATTGATGATACCTTTTTATTGGACTAACGTAACATTTAACAGACAAGCTTTGGAGAGTGTAACCTCTCTTCTTCAGGTCTAGAACCATTATTGAGCAAAATCATAGAATTGAACAATAAAGAGCCAAGAAGAGGGGGAGGGGGTGTTGTAAATACTAATAGTGAAATCGTATGGTCAAGAAAGGTAAACAGAGAGGACAGATCATAAGCCCATAAAACCCCACAGATAAGCATCATGTGAGCATCTTTCTGAAGAGAGAACAAGAAAAAATAGAGGAAAAAAAAACATATAAACCAAGTACAATGCTGAATATGATGTGACGTTATGATAGTGGGTTAAAAAGTCAGAGTCTACATTGAGTCCTTCTTTTAAGGTGTTAAAAATGTGATCATTTTCATTTCAAATGTCTTACGTTCACGAGGGTCTTTAAAATTTCTTTGAGGACTTTAATCTTGAGGTTTTGCATATATATACACATGGATTTTAGGAAGAATATATGATAAGTGGCAATAAATATATGATTTACTAGTATAACATAAGATTAGTAAGAGACTCCCCCATGTTTCCTGTTTTACGTATTTAGGAGAGTCCCCTCCCTGTTTGTTTTTCTGATGACACCCCCCAACTATTGAGGAAACCCCTCCATGCTGTCTTCCCCCCCTCTCATGGGCAAGCTGAGACTTTTTCTTTCTTTTTACTCCCTCCCGGCGGGCTTTGTTTTGTACTTTGTTTTGTGCGTTTGTTGGGACATCAGGGCTCTCTTATTCCCCACCCCACTTACCCCTTTTTTTGTGGCAGGACATTGGGTTTTCCTGGGCGAGCCACCTGAACTGCAAATATTTGGGGGAATCTCTTCATCCTGGGTCCAACAATAGCAGCAAAATCGTAGCAGGTAGAGCATCGCACATCGGGCTTGCCACTCCGGCATCGGCTACAGCAGTGCGCAAAACCGAGGCCAGCAAAGCACCGCACCAACAGTTGGCCTGAGAGACCCAGGCGCCACCATTCATCCATGGAAAAATAGACAACAGTGGAAAAATGCACCCATGTTACTACAGAGGTGTAGTCATTCAGGTGGGTGTCCAAGGGGCCAAGAGCGGACAGACTACAATGAAACTTTGAAGAAGAATGGAGTCTGAATAACCTGGAAGGCCTGTAGGCCTGTAGGCCGATTTGGAAAGTGAGATAAAAGGGAGAATTTTTCTGGTTTGGCTATTTTGACCTAGAATTTCACTTCTCCAGTCATTCTCCTGAGTTTCACCTCTCTCTGAATAACCCTGATAGTCATAAAACACAATCAGCCACAATACTCAGCCACTAATTGGGTTAGTCGAGACTCATGGGCAGAGCCGTAGCTAGCTCCTTTTGCACCCGAGGCAAAAACAGAAAATTGTGCCCCCCCACATAATTTTAAAAATCAGAGTCCCCGACCAGTGGCGCAGTGCTAAGCCCCTGGATGCTCCCCGCGACCAGAAGCAGTGGATCGGACCACCCTTTGTACCCTACATATATAGTGCACACTTAGTACATGTACAAATACAGTACACACAGAATACATGCATGTATAGCAAAAGAACATATAGCATAATATACACACCCCCAGAATAATATACACAGCACTGAGCCCCCAGACTATTTTCCCCAGTTCACATGGATATTATTGACCCCAGCTCATATGGGTATATATTGCCCCAGTTCACATGAATATGCCCCAGCTCATGGATATTGCCCCAGCTCTCATGGATATTGTCCCAGCTCTCATGGATAATGCCCCAGCTCATGAATATTGTCCCAGCTCTCATGGATAATGCCCCAGCTCATGGATATTGCCCCAGCTCTCATGGATATTGTCCCAGCTCTCATGGATAATGCCCCAGCTCTCATGGATATGCCCCAGCTCTCATGGATAATGCCCCAGCTCTCATGGATATTGCTCTCATAGATAATGCCCCAGGTCTCATGACTATGCCCCAGGTCTCATGGATAATGCCCCAGCTCTCATGGATAATGCCCCAGCTCTCATGGATAATGCCCCCAGCTCTCATGGATATATGACCCAGCTCTCATGGATAATTCCCCAGCTCTCATGGATATATGCCCCAGCTCTCATGGATATATGCCCCAGCTCTCATGGATATTGCCCCAGGTCTCATGGATAATGCCCCAGCTCTCATGGATATTGCCCCAGCTCTCATGGATAATGCCCCAGCTCTCATGGACAATGCCCTCAGGTCTCATGGACAATGCCCCCAGGTCTCATGGATAATGCCCCAGCTCTCATGAATAATGCCCCAGGTCTCATGGATATGCCCCAGCTCTCATGGATATTGCCTCAGCTCTCATGGATATTGCCCCAGCTCTCATGGACAATGCCCCCAGGTCTCATGGATAATGCCCCCAGCTCTCATGAATAATGCCCCCAGGTCTCATGGATATGCCCCAGCCAGCGCTCATGGATATGCCCCAGCCAGCTCTCATGGAGTGCCCCCAGGTCTCATGGATATTGCTCCCATGTCTCATGGATATTGCCCCCATGTCTCATGGATATCGCCCCCCAGGTCTCATGGATATCGCCCCCCAGGTCTCCTGGATATTGCCCCAGCTCACCTCTCCTTGCCAGTGGATGCTTGCTTCCTGCTTGAACGGCCGCTGACAGGAAGTGCAGCCGCTCGCACTTCCTGTCAGCGGCCGTTCAAGCAGGAAGCAAGCGGCCGCCGGCAATCATTTCGGGCTGGGCACTTCACAGCTGTGAAGGGACGCAGCCATGGCTCGAGACCTGCTGGAAAGCTGCGGGAACGCAGGTTCCCGCAACCTGCGTTCCCGCAGCGTTCCCGCAGGACTCGAGCCATGGCTGCGCCCCTTCACAGCTGTGCCCGAGGCAGGCGCCTCACTCGCCTCGCCCTTCCTACGGCCCTGCTCATGGGAAATGTAGTTCAAAAACAACTGGATGGCCAAGGTTGCTGCACCTCTGAATTATAAACATACAGGGTTATCCAAAGAGATCCGAATGGCTGGAGAAAGGTAACCAAACGCTGAAAATCAGCGTTTGGTTACCTTTCCTGGCCATTCGGCTATCCAGAGAGCAGGTAATTCACAAATCCTGGCTAATTGCCTGCACATACGGTGCCTGTTCGGTGCCTGTTCGAGGGCAGTGAAATCCCCATAAAAAAGCAATGATTCGGCTATTCAGAGAACACAAACCAGCAGTGAAAGGTTCCCGAAATGCCCTGCTGTTCGGTGGTTTAATTCGGCAAGTTTATTCAGGCGAATCCCATAGGCTTCAATATTAAAAATATACCCGTTTTAATTCAATATCTAATAAACCGTTCATTATAAAATTCTGCAGTAAAGAGTCTCTTTATTTATAGATTTTTTTAGGATATTTTAAGCATTTTGCTGGGTTTTTTTTTTACTTATTTTTTCTGTAACAGCCCTTTTTATTAATATTCCCTGGACCTCATATGTAAATTTCAGACATTTTCGCTCAGTAGTTTCTTTGCAAACAGCGTTTCACTTTTCAAACATTCAAGCAAACTGTTTTGCTAATTTATTCACTCCATTCGTCTGCGGTGTCGGCTTTTTCCGGCGGCTACGCTGCGTGTGATCGGCTCCTGCTCAGGTTTTTCCAGCGGGTTTATCTAGATGTTTTTGCGGGTTTTCGGCGTGCATTCGCCGGGTTTTGCGGTTAGTTTTCGGCGGGTTTGCGGCGACCTTTCCCTGCAATTCGGGGACCCTGTGGTGCTTGCTGAATACACCGCAGGGTCGCCGAACTGGGCATCGTCAAAACAAACCGAATTGAAGAGAACAAAAAGTCACCGAACGTGCGGTGACTTTTCGATTCTCTTTGAATTACCCTGATTGTAATGATATGTTGAATGTGTGAGAGTGTGTGCGTGTGTATGTATGCATAAGGGTGCGTGTAGGTATATATATATATAATAAAAAAAAATTCATGTGTTTGAGCTTTTGGGTGCACACCCTAATGCAACAGGCTGCGCACGCCTATGATGATGGCGCATCTGTGACTGTCTGTGAGCATGATGTGAGCTGGCCTGGGCAATATATATATATACGCATGATGAAAATTTGCAAAGGATAAGGCACGCAAAGTGAAATTTTTATGTGTCTGAAATTGAAACTTACGTGACAACTATTATTTATTTTTTTCGTTAATTTATATTTGTTCAATACAGTTAATTTTAATTTGTTTAATAGAGTTAATTTAAAATGGTTTAATACAGTTTATTTATATTTATTTTACCTTTACTATTGGTGCTTTTCAAACTTTATTCTTAAATAAAAAGAAATTTAGCAGTTTCATGTTGTGTAGTTTTTTTTTTGGGGGGGGGTGCAAGTAGCTGGTCTTTCTTGCCTAGGGCGCAAAATAGTCTAGCACCGGCCCTGACCGCATGGTCCACCCCTGCACTCTTCCACAATACCACAGAGGGGTTACTGTTTGGTGGCATTGCTGGCCTGGCACCAAAGGCACAATATTTGGGTGCACTGCCACTGACGCCTGTATCAGATTCATATCCTCAGAGGGGTTACGGTGTGACGGCACTGTTGCCAACGCTAAAGGCCCAATTTTAAAGCACCTATTGTTACTTTCATCCAAAGCCTGCATAAGTTTCACAATAATTAAGCCAAAAAATCAGTAAACTTTTTCTGCGTGTCCGAAAATGTCTCCTCTCTTCATACAGACTGCCGCCCCAAGCAGTTGTTTATGGATAGATTAAAGGAAAAGCATTTATCGTCATTTGAAACGTCATTTTTTTGTTTTTACATATTTCTATACATCCTAGAAATCCGCCACTTCACGGGCAGGTTATGGGGACCTCCTAGGCACGATATTTGAAGGCATTTTTTGTTTTTATTTTTAACCCTTATTTCATTGAAAACTCACTGTCCCTTTAAAAACTTTTTTTTTTTTACTTTTTGTCCTTGTTTCCTGTCCCCCAGGGCACTACCCGGACCCCCATACACCTTTTATGGCAAATATCTAACATATATGCCCTCTTGGAGGGCACTCTAAAAAACAAATTTTCAGCCCCATTAACTTGTATTGAGTTCGAGTTCGAATTCGAACATTTGGAACGTTCGAGTTCGAATGCGAACTGAACTTGGGGGTGTTCGGCTCATCCCTACTGGTGACCAGATTAATTGGTAAGCGTCAAGGAACCTTTCGGCTTCCGCCACAGTCTGTCTCAATCTTGAGACCCACCTGATAGACAGCATCGCTCTAGTACCGTCAATGCATTAGTTCCTTTCTTCAGCTTCTGTGGATCGGCCTCTGGGACTATTTACATGGATGACTAGGCGCATCAGGTGTTGGTTGCGGATGACACACAGATGGATGCATGTTCGAAACCCCGTGAGGATGAGGGTAGAATTAGTCGCAGGGTGCCGGGAAGACGTTGCAGTAGGTCACCTGGATCATTTTGTCTAATGGCTTCGTTCTCAGAGATTTTGCAGAAAAATCTGCCGCATTAAATCCACGATCTCATGTAAAAACGAGGAGCATCGAATGCATAACAGATAAAATCGTAGTTTGAGGGATATTTTGTTATTTACTAACTGCAACATAGAAACTTTAATACAGACAAATTCAAACCTTAAAAAAGTGAATTTAAGAGAAAAAAAAGGTACAATTTAATTTGAAAATTATTCTTTAAAAATGTGTGGAAAATTGTACATTTAACTCTTGCTGTGTTTCTGTGAGCATGCATTTTGTAGAGTATCATTTAAAGCAGTGTTTTCCAGCTCTGTCCTCAGGGAGCAATGGAAAGCCAGGTTTGCAGGATTTCTGAAACACAGCACACAGGATATAATTTGCTGCTCAGTGATTGCAGTATTCAGTCTTCATTTCCCCAAGGGAACTTTTAACCCTGTCACTACCACGATTGTGTTTACACAAACAGCAGCAGACACAGCAGCCCAAGGTTATGTTATCCTGATCTGGGGCTAAACTGTATAACTGCAAATGAAATTACTTTCCTGCAAACTTTTTTTGCTTGTGTTTGGGCTCCAGAACATGCCACTAAAGTTTCATCACCCTGAACATGATGCTCACGGTGCTAACACTTAAAACCAGCTGGCAATGTGTCTGAATAACATCTCCTCAGCTGATCCTGCAGAGAGATCAGAACTGCAGTAACTCCCTTTGGCCAGTAGATGATGACATCTCTCTGCCAAATAGCTTATTACAGTAAGGAATACATTGGGAATAATCCCAGATATTTCTTATGGTATAAATAATTAAAATGAACTTTCCAAATTCAAAAAAAATTAAAATCTTAAAATCTGACAGCTAGTGTTCCCTGAGGGCAGTGTTTGGAAACACTAATCCAAACAAAATATCTTTCAAAGGCCATTGGTGTGCGCAGAGGGTGTATTGGTGTACCCAGACACACCCTAATGTTGGGTGAAGAGGTCCTCTTTCACCTCCTACATTCACATATTAGATGTCCCTTATCTGGTTTATGGTGAATGGGTGCCAGACAAAATCCCTACAGCCAGGCTCCCTAATGCCAACATCCCGACGGCCAACTTCCAGACAGAACAAGTGCCGGACATCCCAACTTCCCTACACGGTCAACTTCCAGACATCCATAATCCCAGCGGCTAATCCTAATACTAACACCCTAACCCTAGGTTTAAGGGGGTTAGGGCTAGGTTTAGGGGGGTTAGGGTTAGGGCTAGGTTTAGGGGGGTTAGGGTTATGGCTAGGTTTAGGGGGTTAGGGCTATATTTAGGGGGGTTAGGGCTAAATTTAGGGGGGTTAGGGTTAAGGCTAGGTTTAGGGGGTTAGGGCTAGATTTAGGGAGGTTAGGGTTTGGACTAGGTTTAGGGGGTTAGGGTTAGGGCTAGGTTTGGGGAGTTAGGGTTAGGTTTAGGGGGGTTAGGGTAATGGCTAGGTTTAGGGGGTTAGGACTAGATTTAGGGGTTAGGGCTAAGTTTAGGGGGTTAGGGTTACGGCTAGGTTTAGGGGTTAGGGCTAGATTTAGGGAGGTTAGGGTTTGGACTAGGTTTAGGGGGTTAGGGCTAGGTTTGGGGAGTTAGGGTTAGGTTTAGGGGGGTTAGGGTAATGGCTAGGTTTAGGGGGTTAGGACTAGATTTAGGGGTTAGGGCTAAGTTTAGGGGTTAGGGTTAAGGCTAGGTTTAGGGGGTAGGGCTAGATTTAGGGAGGTTAGGGTTTGGACTAGGTTTAGGGGTTAGGGCTCGGTTTGGGGGAGTTAGGGTTAGGTTTAGAGGGGTTAGGGTAATGGCTAGGTTTAGGGGGTTAGGACTAGATTTAGGGGTTAGGGCTAAGTTTAGGGGGTTAGGGTTAAGGCTAGGTTTAGGGGGTTAGGGCTAGATTTAGGGAGGTTAGGTTTGGACTAGGTTTAGGGGGTTAGGGTTAGGGCTAGGTTTGGGGAGTTAGGGTTAGGTTTAGGGGGGTTAGGGTAATGGCTAGGTTTAGGGGTTAGGACTAGATTTAGGGGTTAGGGCTAAGTTTAGGGGGTTAGGGTTAAGGCTAGGTTTAGGGGGTTAGGGCTAGATTTAGGGAGGTTAGGGTTTGGACTAGGTTAGGGGGTTAGGGCTAAGTTTGGGGGGTTAGGTTTAGGGGGTTAGGGTTAGTTCTAGGTTTAGGGGGTTAGGGCTAGATTTAGGGAGGTTAGGGTTTGGACTAGTTTTAGGGTTAGGGTTACGGCTAGGTTTGGGGTGTTAGGTTTAGGGGGTTAGGGCTAGGTTTAGGGGGTTAGGGCTAGATTGGGGGGTTAGGGTTAGGTCTAGGTTTAGAGGGGTTAAGGTTATGGCTTGGTTTAGGGGGGTTAGTGCTAAGTCTAGGGGGTTAGGTTAGGGCTAGGTTTAGGGGGTTAGGGTTAGGGCTAGATTTAGGGGTGTTAGGGATAGGGCTAGGTTTTGGAGAGTTAGGGTTAGGGCTAGGTTTAGGGTTAGGGCTAGGTTTGGGGGGTTAGTGTTAGGGCTAGGTTTAAGGGGGTTAGGGTTAGGGCTAGGTTTAGGGGGTTATGGTTAGGGCTAGGTTTGGGGAGTTAGGGCTAGGTTTGGGGAGTTAGGGTTAGGGCTAGGTTTAAGGGGATTTGAGTTAGGGCTAGGTTTAGGGTTAGGGGTTAGGGCTAGGTTTGGGGGGGTTAGGGCTAGGTTTAGGGGGTTAGGGAATAGGGTTAGTTTTAGCCGCTGGGATTTTGGATGTCTGGAAGTTGGCCGTCAGGGAGTTGTCTGTGTAGGGAAGTTGGCCGTGTAGGGAAGTTGGCCGTCAGGGAGTTGTCTGTGTAGGGAAGTTGGCCGTGTAGGGAAGTTGGCCGTCAGGGAGTTGTCTGTGTAGGGAAGTTGGCCGTCGGGTTTTGGCATTAGGGAACCTGGTTGTAGGAATTTCGACCCAAACCCATGGTGAATAACATGAAAACTCACAGTATATCTGATTACAGGCTCGTTATTTCTAATGAAAAATGTACATTTTGTGCAAAATCATCTAAATATAGAATTAATGCATTTTCCAAATGTGCCCACCCTAATGTAGAACATAGAAACATAGAAACATAGAAACATAGAAAAATGTCGGCAGAGAAGAACCTTTCGGCCCATCTAGTCTGCCCAATTACATGGATACTTTACCTGCATTTATCTTTTGTTTAGGATAGCCTTATGCCTATCCCATGCTTGCTTAAATTCAATTACTGTTTTAGCCTCTACCACTTCAACTGGAAGGCTGTTCCATGTATCCACCACCCTCTCAGTAAAATAATGCTTCCTGATGTTACTTTTAAACCTTTGCCCCTCTAATCTAAGACTATGTCCTCTTGTTTTGCTACTTTGTTTCCTTTTAAATATACTCCCTTCTTCTACCTTGTGGATTCCCTTTACGTATTTAAATGTTTCTATCATATCTCTCTGTCTCGTCTTTTTTCCAAGCTGTACATGTTAAGATCATTAAGCCTTTCCTGGTAACTTTTCTCCTTCAAGCCGTACACCATTTTAGTAGCCCTTCTCTGAACTCTCTCTAAGATGTCTATATCCTTCTGGAGATACGGTCTCCAGTACTGCACACAGTACTCCAAGTGAGGTCTCACCAGTGCTCTGTACAGTGGCATGAGCACTTCCCTTTTCCTACTGCTAATACCTCTCCCTACACAACCAAGCATTCTGCCAGCATTTCCTGCTGCTCTATTACATTGACTACTTACCCTTAGATCCTCTGAAATGATAACCCCTAAATCCCTTTCCTCAGATGTTGAGGTTAGGACTGTATCAAATATTCTATATTCAGCCCTTGGGTTTTTACGTCCCAGGTGCATTATCTTGCACTTATCCACATTAAAACTCAATTGCCACAGCTCCCACCATTTTTTTAGTTTACCTAAATCATTTGTCATTTGGCTGATCCCTCCAGGAACGTCAACCCTGTTGCAAATCTTTGTGTCATCAGCAAAAAGACATACTTTTCCATTAATACCTTCTGCAATATCACTAATAAAAATATTAAATAGAATGGGTCCAAGTACTGACCCCTGAGGTACCCCAGCCCCATGTAGCGGGCTGCACACGCCAGTGTCTGTACATCCCAATGCGACGGGCTGCGCACACCAGTGTCTGTACATCCTAATGCAACGGGCTGCACACGCCAGTGTCTGCACACCCTAATATAGCGGACTGCGCACGCCAGTGTCTGCACACCCTAAAGCAACGGGCTGCGCACGCTAGTTTCTGCAAACCCTAGTACAACAGGCTGCGCATGCCAGTGTCTGTACATCCTAATGCAATGGGCTGCGCATGCCAGTGTCTGTACACCCTAATGCAATGGGCTGCGCACTCCAGTGTGATGGGCTGCGCGCGCCAGTGTCTGCAAACCCTAATCCGATGGGCTGCACACGCCAGTGTCTGCACACACTAATGCAGCAGGCTGCGCACGCCAGTGTCTGTACATCCTAACACAACAGGCTGTGCACGCCAGTGTCTGTACATCCTAATGCAATGGGCTGCGCATGCCAGTGTCTGTACACCCTAATGCAATGGGCTGCGCACTCCAGTGTCTGCACACAAAAATGCGATGGGCTGCATGTGCCAGTGTCTGCAAACCCTAATCCGATGGGCTGCACACGCCAGTGTCTGCACACACTAATGCGACGGGCTGCGCATGCCAGTGACTGCACACCCTAATCCGATGGGCTGCACACGCCGATGTCTGCACACCCTAATGCGACAGGCTGCGCATGCCAGTGTCTGCACACCCTAATGCGACGGGCTGCGGATGCCAGTGTCTGCACACCCTAATGCGACGGGCTGCGGATGCCAGTGTCTGCACACCCTAATGCGACGGACTGCAGATGCCAGTGTATGTACACCCTAATGCAATGGGCTGCGCACTCCAGTGTGATGGGCTGTGCGCGCCAGTGTCTGCAAACCCTAATCCGATGGGCTGCACACGCCAGTGTCTGCACACACTAATGCAGCAGGCTGCGCACGCCAGTGTCTGTACATCCTAACACAACAGGCTGTGCACGCCAGTGTCTGTACATCCTAATGCAATGGGCTGCGCATGCCAGTGTCTGTACACCCTAATGCAATGGGCTGCGCACTCCAGTGTCTGCACACACAAATGCGATGGGCTGCGCGTGCCAGTGTCTGCAAACCCTAATCCGATGGGCTGCACACGCCAGTGTCTGCACACCCTAATGCGACGGGCTGCGCATGCCAGTGTCTGCAAACCCTAATCCGATGGGCTGCACACGCCGATGTCTGCACACACAAATGCGATGGGCTGCGCGTGCCAGTGTCTGCAAACCCTAATCCGATGGGCTGCACACGCCAGTGTCTGCACACCCTAATGCGACGGGCTGCGCATGCCAGTGTCTGCACACCCTAATCCGACGGGCTGCACATGCCGGTGTCTGCACACCCTAATGCGACAGGCTGCGCACGCCAATGTCTGCACACCCTAATGCGATGGGCTGCGGACGCCAGTGGCTGTACACCCTAATGCGACGGGCTGCTCATGCCAGTGTCTGCACACCCTAATCCGACGGGCTGCACATGCCAGTGTCTGCACAACCTTATGCGACAGGCTGCGGACGCCAGTGGCTGTACACCCTAATGCGACGGGCTGCACACACCAGTGTCTGCACACCCTAATGCGACGGGCTGCGCACGCCAGTGTCTGCACGACCTTATGCGACAGGCTGCAGACGCCAGTGTCTGCACACCCTAATGCAACGGGCTGCAGATGCCAGTGGCTGTACACCCTAATGCGACGGGCTGCACACACCAGTGTCTGCACACCCTAATGCGACGGGCTGCGCACGCCAGTGGCTGTACAACCTAATGCGACGGGCTACTAGTATCCCATCAAAAAAATATCTTCATGCTGTAAATGTATGAAAACAGCAGGGGGAAGTATTTTCCTGCACAATCGTAATGTGTTAAAGCGACTCGTTTTCTCTAAACCTGAGAAGTTCATCAGGAAAGTGAGGAATTTGCCCTCTGCTTCCGGCGGGTTTCTTTTGCCTTATCTTTTGAATGTTATATGAAGATATGCAGAATTTTGGCAGAATAATTGATCATGGAATGGTGTTATGATCCTGGGCAATAAAATAATTAAATATTTAATTAGTAAATCTGGGGCGTCCATGGAACGAGAAACAAGAGGTATTTACGCTTGTACAGGAAGTTACAAAGCAAGCTCGATGCACCCCACTGAAGGCCGGGGTCAGACGAATGTTTTGCAGAGCGGAAGGAACGTCCGTGAGAGTAGACGTTCCTTCCACTCTGACACCCATCTGGCCACCTCGCTGAGTGCAGTTAGTGCGCTCAGCACTGCAAGGACAGATGCTCCTATGGAGGATCGCACTTTGGAGCCCCGTCGAACGCGCATCCTAGCATGGCTGCTGTGGCACGCACAATTTGTGCGAAGGCCAACAGCGTGTGGCCAGCCCCGTCAAAGCGTCGCAACACTGCGACGGACGCCAGAAGGCCCGTCAGTCCGGGCTGGATTTACGGCTCAGGAGCCTGTAGACAAGGAAATCTTGAGTGTGCACCCCCCCAATAAAATAGCACTTCCTTTTTTGATGCTGTTTTATTTTCGGTAATTTTTAAACAGGATATCAAAACGTTAAGGAGTTAAAAGCGTTAAAAAATTTTAATTTTTTTTAACGTATTTTTTTGCAAATATTTTAGTTTATAGCGACGGTTGTCCAACACAGAGGTCGTCTTTCTCTGCCAAATTAAGAAAAAAAAATAATATATATAATAATATTTTTTTTTTAATATAATTATCAATTAATAATTAATGCTAATAATATAAAATATATTTTAAAAACTCACCTCCGCACTTGCTGGCATTGTGGGAAATGAGAAGGTGAGTTCATGCGGCATCACTGTTCACTTTATTATTGAAAAGTGAAGAACATTGTAGCATTGGAATAAACAAGAAAAATATATTTTAAATATTTGTTTTTTTAATTTTACATAAACCTGGTCATGTTTGATATCATTGGAAAGGACACATCCCGACCTTTCCAATGATACCTGATATGTCCCTCTGTATGGCTCTAGAGAAACTTGAGGCTAAATGTTTGCGCCCCTGTGGTGGGCACCTGTAGGCACATGCCTACTTTGCCTAATTATAAATCTGGCCCTGGCTGGACGCTCACTTGAGGAGGGGACATACTCGACCACTCCTGACCATCTAAATTGTATTAAATGGTTAAGGTGACTAAATCCCTTTAATGGCTCACACCGACTTTCCGTATTAGTGTTTCCCAAATACCAGCTCAGCCAACATGTAGCCCAGTGTGTTTTATCTGTTCTTCTTAAATGTTCCTCCTATAGACTCGCTGAGTGGAGCTTCCAGAGATTGCATACTGTCATATAAGTTCGCATTTATCGCTTATCCCTTAAAAAGCATTTTATTTAATGTGCTGTGCCTTATCGATACATTTTATACTGCTTCACCAGATTTCTTTTATATTTTATGTTTTTCCGTTTGGCAGCTCCTGCTTCTGTTTTCTCATCTTCTCGTCATGTGACGTCCTCGGGGAGTGAGCATCTCAGGGACCAATATTAAATGTCAAGGGATTTTTTTTTTTGCTCCTTTGTTTATTCTATCTACCCAGCCAAAAAGAAAACATACAGGATTATTCAGAGAGATCAGAAATGTCGCCGATATGTAACCAGGCACTGAAATTCAGCGTACAGTGACATTTTCCTGGCCATTCGGCTATTCAGAGAGCAGGCAGTTCGCTAAATTTGGGCGAATTGCCTGCACGTACAGTGCCTGTTCGACGGCAGTGATATTCCGCATAGAGAAGCAATGGTTAACCTATTTAGAGAACATGGAAGAGCAGAGAAAAGTTGCCGAAATACCCTGCTGTTTAACCCTTTCGCTGCTGAGGCCTTTCCCGCCCCTATGCTGAGG
>RXON01003959.1:0-32615 GCA_009667805.1 Leptobrachium leishanense | reverse complement strand
CTAAATTATGGTGAAACTTATGCAGGCTTTGGATGAAAGTAACAATAGGTGTTTTAAAATTGTATTTAAATTTAAAACCTCTGTGGTATTGTGGAAGAGTACAGGGTTGGACCTGCGGTCCAATATTAAAATTATATGAATCTAGTAATATAGGCGTCAGTGGCAGTGGCAGTGCACCCAATTATTGTGCCTTTGGTGGCAGCAAGTGCCTTCACACCGTAACCCTTTTGTCGTATTGTGGAAGAGTGCAGGGTTGGACCCTGCGGTCCAATATTAAAATGATATAAATCTGGTAATATAGGTGTCAGTGGCAGTTCACCCAAATATTACTGCGCTATAGTGTATGGCAGGATGGAAGCACAGCAGCAGTAACAAGCAGCGGAATATATCAGACAGGGGCACAGAGCAAGAGTAGTTGTGATAACAAAACCAGCTCCAACAACGTTTAGGCACTAGTACTGCGCTACTGTATATGGTGAGAATTGGCGCACACCAGTCCTGGCGGCTCTGCGTCATCACACCCGCGCCCTGCCCCCTGATCACTCAGCATGCGCCGGGTGCCACCGGAGCTCCTCTGGCATTCGGCCAGCTGGCGGCACCATGCGTCCGGGCCCCCCCCCCCGATCGCCACCCGGAGCCCTGGATGTCACAATATTACAAATCCAAACGCAAACGGGTTAAGTAACCAAATTTGTAAAGAAGAATAATTAATGCAGCATATAAATCCTCACACTGCCAGGCAGCACCTTAAGGCTCGGTTCACACCTAAGCGTTTTACCAGCGCGTTCCTGTCCAGCGTAGGCGAGGAAGCCATATAATTCCTGGCAGCATGACCTCCGGAGTACAGGATCGGAGAGTACGTACTCAGCACTTCCGTTGCCAGTAGAGACATATCTGACCACAATGGAAGTGATTTTTGGCAATGCCACCATATATGTCCCATAGAGCGAACAGAGGAGTTACATCTCCAGCAAGAGTCCAAGATTTGCAGAGCGACTCGATGGATTTTTTCCGGCGTCAGATACCACCTATACAAAATCTTTCGTTGCGTTTCCACCAAAGTAGCGCACTGGGATGCCCCCACTGCAAACATATAAGCTGAAGACCATTGTGTAGGTGTCAGAGAAACGGAGAGATCTTTCTCCCAGGCCTCTTGAAAAGACCACCTCTCCGCTTTTCTAGGAGTGTTCAATAAACGGTAAAACATTGGAATAGGCTTAATAGTGGAGTCTTCATCTAGACAATACAACTCAGAGTGAGAGAGGAGTGGGATCATAGTCGAGAGTTTGGGTTGAATTTTACATACATTCAGATAGGAGTGTAACTGCATATACGAGAGAAACAATGCATCAGGAACTGAATATTTAGTCTGCAAGTCTCGGAAAGGTGGGATGGCTGTTAAAGAAAATAAATGATGTACATGTGTAATCCCACATTTTATCCAGGGACCCGGTTGAAAGTGTGGGAGGAGATATATAAGAGAGGATAGCGGGGCCGCCATGTGTTAGGTCTGAACGGCTCTCCTTTCCCATCTCCATTCTCTGCGTGTCCCCCCATCTGCGTTACCTGTCAGGATTTGCTGTACCCAGGCAATGATGAGCGCGCGCTTGTGCAAAATGAGACACAGACACAACTTGCCATGTCCTTCAAACTGAAATTGTATTCATCAACAGTCAGGAGTATATATGCCTTACATACAAAATGGAGTAGCTGATGTGATAACCAATCAGAGACTGCCACGTGTACACAATGTCACAGAGAAACAGGTTATAAGGAATTTGCCTCAGGGTATTGCCGGGTGGGGTCTCCCATACAGTAGAGCAGGATTTAACAGGCAAAGGGGGGGTTGGGACACATGGCCTGAGGACAATTGGGGGAGAAGCAAGCAATGAATTGAAGAGCTCAATTACTTATGATTTTGGATATAAAATCCCTTACAATCCCTTCTTTTGTCACAAAAAAGTGACAACCAATAAATACATAATATTAGGTGAGAATAGTGTCCATGGGATAGTTCACTCGGGGTCTTCCCATACAAATCATTTGTGGGTCCAAAGGACCGTCGACTTCCCTTCCAGGCTCAGGACCTGGTCAGGCGTCGCACTATATAGGAGAAAGCAAGCAGGGGTGCAGTATGGGTCAGGGTTCGCAGGAGGGAGTAACATTTCACTGTAACCATATTACCTTGTACATAATTACTAGGAAAAGGAAAAGCAAAAGCATTATTATACCGGGTACTATGTTAAGGATTTTCATCCCCAAGGAACCGAACCGTGAACCCAGACCAAAAAATGCAGTCAAATCCATCAGACACTTAGTCCATGGGTTCTGGTTAGATTCTAATTCCCAAATAAATTCCACTAAACAAGAAAAGAATGATTTACGTAATCTAATTTTAGTAAAAAGTAAGCATTGATACTAATTGTCATGAGTCAGATCTTTATCTGTGTTTCCTTGTACTAAGATTCACTCCACAAACTTCATACACACCTCCTCACAGCAGCTGCATTCTCATTCTCCTAATTCACCCTCTCAGCCTTATCTAAGGGAGTTATCGTAACAAAAAACAGTCTTATTGAAGAAAAGAGGAAAAATATTGTTGTTTCCCAGTGTAGGCGATTTTGAGTTTCAGAGTGGAGTCTTTGAGGGTGGATACTCAGCAGTCAGGAGAAGGTGGCATCGACATCAAACCAGCAGTATGTCCTTATCTGTACTGGGCGGGCAATCAGTTCTCAGTGACATCACATTGTGAGTTCATAATCATCATAGTGACCGTGTGTGTCATGGAAACGAGAGGACCTGAGCTCCCACTGGAACTCTCTAGGTAGTGGTCTTTGTATGCTGGCCGTGCCTCACCTGTGATCTGTCCACAATCCACTCAGGACTCAGTCAGCGGGTACTTGATGACTGTCAGGCTCTTGGTAAAAATGATGATGATGAAAACAATGGCAAACGCCAACATAGCAAAAGGAAAACAGTTGGGGACAGACTGAGAGGGGACAAGTAAACAGATTCACTCATCTTGCAGACAACCACACAACTGCAACAGAGACGAGCATGTTAGTGTAGCAAAAGGAAACACAGATACTATACACTAATAATTTCCCAAGAAGGCCAATAAAAATAAAAACCCAAACCTCCCTCAGGATATGGACCTCATGCAGCCTCTTTTGTATATAACCCACAGGGTCATACTACATCTGACTCAGTTCATTATAAAAAAGTATATGCGCAACTCTAGCCCGAAGACCAGCCACCGTGCTTCCTACACCCATTTAGTAACAAAATATCTCTATACACTTCTGTTCTTGTTTAGTGGTCAATTAAGCAAAACATTTCCAGTAAAATAAAATTCCATCAAAATATTTGGTAAATATAATCAGCAACCAAATAATTCTCAATAAAACCAACTGAAATCTTCCCGCAATTCCTTCCTTTACACCTGGTTTATATAAAGAAATTAGTCATTTTAGGTGTAACATTAAGTTAAAGCTATTAATTCATTATCGCTGAGATCACCATTAGACGTATTAAAACATTATTTATATTTTATTCACAGTAATGGGACTAGTTTAACCACCTGGTTAATAATATATTATATTCTATTTAATGCTGGATGTATTGTTATAAGACTATTTTGGACAGCTAATTTAAAAGACCATTATGATTTCCTGAGTACATTATTGAAAATACTCTAACTCCAGTTTTAATTGAATGTGACCTGCACTATCATAAATATATCAGGGCATTTACTTACTCCTGAAAAATAAGAATTGTGATCACATAATAATATACGATACGAAATATTAGAATACAAAGTATTCATCACTTAGAACAAACATTCAGGTATCTGGCGTAGAATATCCTTCTGAGAACAGCACAGTGATGATTCTTCTGAATATAAAGATGTAAAGTTCTGTGTTTTTCTTTTTTTCCATATTAATTTAAGATGAAATACAACTCCTTTTGTTAGAATGTTTTATTGCCTGGTGTCTGGTAAACTCTGTTATTGATCTTGGTATCCGGTAAAGGACGCGGAACATTGCAATGTGTAATGATGATGTGTGTTTGAGTAAATTTCCTTCAATTTCAATAGCTATATCGATATTGGTATCAAATTAATGATCTTCCATCTAGCTTGATCAGCATCAGATGCAATGAGCGTTGGCATGCGTTACTCGGGCAATTTTCACCTAAATTAAAGAGCCTTGAAAAAATGTTAATAACCTGTCAGGGTTTAAAACTTGCAACGTTAAAAACTTACATGGTTAACACTTATATCGTTATGGCTGTAAAGAAAAACATGTATTTAAACTTGTAACGTTCAACAAAGGCACTTCCATAATGTGCCAATATCTCTCTAAGAATGACATACAATAGACAAGGAAGAAACTAGACAAGCAGGATGAAACCAAAATCGAACATAGCAAAAAACAACTTCCTTGACTAAGCACTCCCCATTCACCTTCAATCACCTTCCATCACTTTCTATTCACTGGTTTCCGTCATGTTCATCACTCACAGCCAGACACTGATCGCCTTCTATCAACGTTCACAAATACTTTAAATTTTCTAAAACCTTAACAAAAATAAAAGAAAGCATCAACCCCCCCTTCCTCTCTTTCTCAGAGCGGTAGGGGTAAGTGGAAGTTAATGCAGCTAATCTCGGTAAGACCCCAATATCCCCACTTTGGAAAAAGAGAGACCAAAGGAATCTTTTTCCAAATCATTATACTTCCGAAGAGATCAGCCTTGGTAAGGAATTGTATTACACAAATATGCACGTTATTAATCTCTTGATCTATTGAATTTTTCTCTTTTCGTCCTGTAAAAGAAAGAAAATTAATTAATAAAACAAAAACACATTTCTACATTTCCATATATCTCCGAAATCATGCACAACACCAAACGCATATCTAGATAGTATGACTGTGATACGGATGCCCAGACACCACAAGACGTTCTACCCTAGAACTGTACTCTGTATCTGGAGAATCGTATCAGCTTGCAACGCAGGAGCAGGCATGGCACTAGTGCTGGTGATCCAGAGAGCTCTTTGGACCCTTACTGATCCCTACAGATTGTCCTTTCCTTATTCTTGGTCCTGTGCTGTCCTAGCACAAAGACTATTTCTATTCCTGACCTGGCCTCAGTTCTATGCTTCCCTAGCACAAGGACTGTTCCTGACCCGTCCTGACTTGTGCTACCCTAACACAAAGTCCAACAGAATAAGCGAAATTATATAGAGGGGCAGTAATGTGTGAGAAGGTGTTTTCACTTTATCCAGTTTCCTGGCTTATGTTTCAGATGACAAGTTCTATAGAGCTGCAGAATGGGGAGACGGAATAACAAACATACATGTTACACACACACGTGAAGCTTCTGGGATTACTCATTCATTTATCTAATGCAGGGCTTGACGAATCCCAAACAACAGGTCGTAATAGCAACTAGAATTTGCACCTGGCACCTGGGCTTTTTTCAGCCCATTTACTGTTGGCAATTGGCTATAGGAATTTTAAATGCCTGTGCCGACGCCCTGGACATGCAGTTCTGTACAGCATCTGTCCAGCAGCTCTAGGGGTTTCGGCCACATGCTTTCATTTGCCCCACCCCACTTTCTCCCTGCACTTTCTGCTGGCTGTACATGCTGATGGGCTGGGACAGCTTCCCCCACTGCTCCCCCCACAGGTATAATATGGGCAGAGGGACATAGTCATTCTCTGTTCCCTCCTAACCCTAATAGTTCCCCCTGTCCCCCAACAGCTCCTCACCCTGACCCCTAGCAGCTGCACCCTGCCAGGCCCAGTGATAGGAGTTGCTGGATCAGTGTTCCCACAATAAGGGAGGGAGGGGCTGCGCTGCCTGCTTCTCTGCAGCCAGATGGCACAGGGGTCATTTGGAGCACTGCATCTCAGTGCCTGTGCATCACACATGATCGATCAAGGTGACATTGGGAAGAGCAGAGCTTGGCCTTTCCAAAGATATCCAACATGACCATAACATTAAAATAAAAAATGTAATTTTTTCTTTTTACATGGAGCTAATGGCTCAAAAAAATGGGTTAACAGTCAGGCTATATATCACATTGTGTATTACTTTCATTTTCCCCTTGGTTTAGCTGTACATATAAAGGGTTACTGGGCAGGCTTCATTCCTTACAGTATATATTTCAAGGTTTCCCTTGCAAATGGTATTTTAGGGGCTGATGGGAAGGCTATGTACCACACTGTTTTAATCACAATGTTTTCCCTTGGTTATATTGTGGCATGTTAGGGGTTAAAGACAGTCACACATTTAAAATGTTTAGTTTCTAAATCTGTTTGCATGGCCACTACATAAACCTCAGAGCTTACACTCTATTTCGCCTACCCAGGAATAGAACCATATTTTGAAATATTTCCTGACACTTTCTTTGCAAAGAAAGGCATTTTTAATTGGACTGCAGCGATTTTAAGCAGACTGGTGAAAACACAGGCTTATTTAAACTCACTTATATCATGTCCAGTTATCAGGTAGATATCCTCGCCACTTGTTTTGGTTCCGAATATCGCTTCAGGTGATAATCCTGCGCGATATGCCTTTTAAAATCGATTGCTTCATTTTAGATGAATTATGGGCACCAAAAGTTGTACAATTAATTGAGCACATGTTACTGACCGCATTAAGCACCAAGATGGCCACCAGTCCTTGGCTTAAAATGGCCGACACGTGGTCATGTCGCCATGCTGCGTCCTAAAATGGTGGACAGACATGTGCTTGGAACAAGCAAAATTGTACAGAGACCCAAATGCACTTGATAGCATCCACAACAAAGCACTATCTGGTATTCAGGAAGGTTATATGTAAAAACAGAACTTCTACAACACAATTTAGTTGCTAAGTCTTTGCAGCAATATTTAACTGCTAAATATAACACAACTCTATCTAAACCATCTATACTATAAAAGAGTAAGCCTTCAAGTGTCCGTCGCCAAAAGCGGTCTGCGCATGCGCGACGGACATTTGAAAGTGGCCGTTAAAACAAACAGGTAGCTGCGCGTGCCGGCCGCCTGCAAAAAAAAATAAATAATCGGCACGAGCCGCGCGCAGCTACCCGTGTGTTTAAACGCCGCAAGCCCCGATCCTCCAGCGGTGACCGTCCTCCGGCTGTCGCGGCCTGCTCGGCGGGCATCCAGGCTCAGGCGAGCCCCCGGCTTGGTTTGGGCTTATAGGCCCAGCCGAGCCGGGGACTCGCCTAAGCCTAGAGGCCGGCCGAGCAGCCAGCGACAGCCGGAGGACGGTCACCGCTGGAGCTCCGGGCCGAAGTTCCCAAAACATACTCCCCTACATCGGCCCTGAGCTCCAGCGGTGACCGTCCTCCGGCTGTCACGGCCTGCTCGGCGCGCATCCAGGCTCAGGCGAGCCCCGGCTTGGTTTGAGCCTACAGGCCCAGCCGAGCCGGGGACTCGCCTAAGCCTAGAGGCCGGCCGAGCAGCCAGCGACAGCCGGAGGACGGTCACCGCTGGAGCTCCGGGCCGAAGTTCCCAAAACATACTCCCCTACATCGGCCCTGAGCTCCAGCGGTGACCTCCTCCGGCTGAGCAGGCTGCTAGGCCGGCCTCCAGGCTCAGGCGAGCCCCCGGCTCGGCTTGGCTGGGCCGGGGACTCGCCTAAGCCTAGAGGCCGGCCGAGCAGCCAGCGACAGCCGGAGGACGGTCACCGCTGGAGCTAAGGGCCGAAGTTCCCAAAACATACTCCCCTAAATCGGCCCTGAGCTCCAGCGGTGACCTCCTCCGGCCGAGCAGGCTGCTAGGCCGGCCTCCAGGCTCAGGCGAGCCCCCGGTTGGCTTGGGCCTACAGGCCCAGCTGAGCCGGGGACTCGCCTAAGCCTAGAGGCGGCCGAGCAGCCAGCGACAGCCGGAGGACAGTCACTGCTGGAGCTCAGGGCCGATGTTGCCTACACATACTCCCCTAAATCGGCCCTGAGCTCCAGCGGTGACTTCCTCCGGCCGAGCAGGCTGCTAGGCCGGCCTCCAGGCTCAGGCGAGCCCCTGGCTTGGCTCGGGCCTACAGGCCCAGCCGAGCCGGGACTCGCCTAAGCCTAGAGGCTGGCCGAGCAGCCAGCGACAGCCGGAGGACGGCCACCGCTGGAGCTCAGGGCCGAAGTTCCCAAAACATACTCCCCTAAATCGGCCCTGAGCTCCAGCGGTGACCTCCTCCGGCCGAGCAGGCTGCTAGGCCGGCCTCCAGGCTCAGGCGAGCCCCCGGCTTGGCTTGGGCCTACAGGCCCAGCCGAGCCGGGGACTCGCCTAAGCCTAGAGGCCGGCCGAGCAGCCAGCGACAGCCGGAGGACGGTCACCGCTGGAGCTCAGGGCTGATGTTGCCTACACATACTCCCCTAAATCGGCCCTGAGCTCCAGCGGTGACTTCCTCCGGCCGAGCAGGCTGCTAGGCCGGCCTCCAGGCTCAGGCGAGCGCCCGGCTTGGCTCGGGCCTACAGGCCCAGCCGAGCCGGGGACTCGCCTAAGCCTAGAGGCCGGCCGAGCAGCCTGCCACAGCCGGAGGACGGTCACCGCTGGAGCTCAGGGCCAATGTAGGAGGATGTTGCCTACACATACTCACCTACATCGGCCCTTAGCTCCTCCAGCGATGGCGGTCCCGCTTCCAGCGTCCTCTCTGTCTCCGTTGGTCGTCGGTATGACGTCACGAAAGCCTTTGACCCTGGGTCAAAGGTTTTGTGATGTCATACCGGCGACCAACAGAGAGAGGACACTGGAAGCGGGACTGCCATCGCTGGAGGAGCAAAGGGCCGATGTAGGTGAGTATGTGTGGAACCGGTGGAGGACTCGAGGCCGATGTAGGTGAGTATGTGCTCTACACACACACACCCTGCTTGCTTGGTCGGCATCCAGGCTCAGGCGAGCCCCCGGCTTGGCTTGGGCCTAGAGGCCCAGCGAGCCGCCGGGGACTCAAATAAGCATGGAGGCCGGCCAAGTTGCCTGCTCGGGCGTCCTCCAGGCTCAGGCGAGTCCCCAGCTCTGCTGGGCCTCTAGGCCCAAGCCGGGGGCTCGCCTAAGCTTGGATACGGCCGAGCAAGCAGGGTGGGTGTGGAGAGCACATACTCACCTACATTAGCCCTGAGCTCCAGCGGTGACTGTCCTCCGGCTGTCGCAGGCTGCTCGGCCGGCCTCCAGGCTCAGGCGAGCCCCCGGCTTGGCTTGGGCCTACAGGCCCAGCCGAGCCGGGGGCTCGCCTAAGCCTGGAGGCCGGCCGAGCAGCCTGCGACAGCCACCGCTGGAGCTCCGGGCCAATGTAGGGGGATGTTGCCTACACATACTCACCTACATCGGCCCTCCAGCGATGGCAGTCCCGCTTCCAGTGTCCTCTCTCCGTTGGTCGCCGGTATGATGTCACGAAAGCCTTTGACCCCGGGGGTCAAAGGCTTTCGTGACATCATACCGGCGACCAACAGAGAGAGGACACTGGAAGCGTTACTGCCATCGCTGGAGGGCCGATGTAGGTGAGTATGTGCTCTCCACACCCACCCTGCTTGCTCGGCCGGTATCCAAGCTTAGGCGAGCCCCCGGCTTGGCCTGGGCCTAGAGGCCCAGCCGAGCCGGGGACTCACCTAAGCATGGAGGCCAGCCGAATTGCCTGCTCGGGCGTCCTCCAGGCTCAGGCGAGTCCACGGCTCGGCTGGGCCTCTAGGCCCCAGCCAAGCCGGGGGCTCGCCCAAACTTGGATGCCGGCCGAGCTACTTGCTTGGCCGGCATCCAGGCTAAGGCGAGCCCCCGGCTTGGCCTGGGCCTAGAGGCCCAGCCGAGCCGGGGGCTCGCCTGAGCCTGGATGCCAGCCATACACACACACACTGTAACAACCATATATGTGTATGTGTGTGTATATATATCCACATGGGGTTACAGTGTGTGTGTGTGTGTGTGTATATATATACGAACTGCGCATGCGCGCAGCCCACGGGGTGCTGTGGCGGTTGGGATGCGCGCGCAGCCGGGTGCGCGCGCGCCACCCGCCGCAGCACGCCCAAAGCGTCCTACGGAGGTTTGCTGCTCCTACGGAGGTTTGCTCCATTGGACGCTTTGGGCGTGCTGCGGCAGGTGGCGCGCGCGCACCCGGCTGCGCGCGCATCCAAACCCCAACAGCCTGTTACGGAGGTTGCCACGCGCCTCCCGCCGCAGGACCACCAATGTTGGAAGGGCGCAAAAACAGCACCGAGCCCAGCGCCTGAGTGCCTGAGCCCAGCGCCTGAGCCCAGCACCGAGCCCAGCGCCTGAGCGCCTGAGCCCAGCACCGAGCCTAGCGCCTGAGCCCAGCGCCTGAGCCCAGCGCCTGAGCGCAGAGCCCAGCGCCTGAGCGCAGAGCCCAGCGCCTGAGCGCAGAGCCCAGCGCCTGAGCGCAGAGCCCAGCGCCTGAGCCCAGCGCCTGAGCGCAGAGCCCAGCGCCTGAGCCCAGCGCCTGAGCGCAGACCCCAGCGCCAGAGCCCAGCGCCTGAGCCCAGTGCCTGAGCGCAGAGCCAGCCTGAGCCCAGTACCTGAGCCCAGCGCTGAGCAGAGCACAGAGCAGAGCGCCAAGCAGAGCACAATAGATGGCACAGAGCCGAGCACAATAAACGCCACAGAGCGAGCACGGCACAATAGACTGCACAGAGCCAAGCACAATAAATCACAGAGCGAGCACAACAGAATAAACGTCACAGAGCCGAGCACAACAGAATAAACGTCACAGAGCCAAGCACAACAGAATAAACGTCACAGAGCCGAGCACAACAGAATAAACACCACAGAGCCGAGCACAATAAACGCCACAGAGCCGGGCACAATAAACGCCACAGAGCCGGGCACAATAAACGCCACAGAGCCGAGCCACAATAAACGCCACAGAGCCGAGCACAATAAACGCACAGAGCCGAGCACAATATTCGGCACAGAGCACAGCACAATATTACGGCACAGAGCACAGCACAATATACGGCACAGAGCACAGCACAATATACGGCACAGCCAATCACAGCACAATAAACGGTGCCAAGCACAGAACCAAGCACAACACAATAAACGGCGCCGAGCACAGAACCAAGCACAACACAATAAACGGCGCAGAGCACAATAAAAGCAGAGCACAATATACGGCACGGAGCAGAGCACAGAGCCGATGTGCAGAGCCCAGCACAGAGCCGAGCAAAACAGAATAAACGCCACAGAGCCGAGCACAATAAAAACGCCACAGAGCCGAGCACAGTACAATAGACGGCACAGAGCCGAGCACAACAGAATAAAACGGCACAGAGCCGAGCACAGCCAAACACAGCACAATAAACGGCACCGAGCACAGAACCAAGCACAACGCACCACACTTATCAATAGACTGCCCTCTGGGCAGGCTTTACACCTAGTTATGCAATAAAAGAAAAAAAAGCCATAAACCGTGTAAGTATATGCAATGTATAGCTTTCATTTAATTCTCCCTGTGACACATATAAGCTGACCCAGAGTATATCTTTTTTACTTTGTTTAAAGCACAGCAATCCTTTTATATATCCCTGATGTTTATCTTTACAGATGCACAGCACAGGTTTACAGTAATACCTCTCAGCTTTTGTCTCAAACTTTGATAAAGCACATAATAGTGAAAAACAAAAGACCGCATTCAATAATTATAAAACAACTCAGAGTGAAGAAGATAGGCAAACCTATAAGATTAGGCAGAAAGAGGCAAAGCAATTTATAAGAGCTTCCAAAGCACATGCAGAAGAGAAAATAGCTCAGTCAGTAAAAAAGGGGACAAAACATTTTTTAGATACATAAACGAGAAAAGAAAAGTAAAACAAGGATTAGTTAGATTAAAAACAAAGGAAGGAAGGTATGTAGAAGAGGAAAGTCTCGCTGACTGCCTCAATGAATATTTTTGTTCAGTCTTTGCAGAAGAAAAGGAAGGAAAGGGACCTCAGTTAGGAGAGAACACTAAAGAGACATTTACATATCAGTTTACAGAGGAGGAGGTTCTACAGCAGCTGTCTAAAGTAAAGACAAATAAGTCAATGGGGCCTGATGGGATCCACCCTAAATTATTAAAAGAGCTCAGTGATGTAATAGCAAAACCGTTAACAGATTTATTTAACCAATCCTTGTTAATGGGAGTCGTCCCAGAAGACTGGAAATTAGCAAATGTTGTGCCCATTTACAAGAAGGGTAGTAGGGAGGAATCGGGGAACTATAGGCCAGTTAGTCTTACGTCAGTAGTGGGGAAATTAATGGAAACCATGTTAAAGGAAAGGATTGTTGAACATCTAAAAACACATAGATTACAGGATCAGAAACAACATGGGTTTACCTCAGGGAGATCATGCCAAACTAATCTTATTGATTTTTTTTGGGTAACAAAAATAATAGACACAGGTGGTGCAGTAGACATTGCTTATTTAGATTTCAGTAAGGCTTTTGATACTGTTCCGCATAGAAGGCTTATCAATAAATTGCAATCTTTGAGTTTAGATTCCAATATTGTTGACTGGATTAGGCAGTGGCTGAGTGACAGACAACAGAGGGTTGTGGTAAATGGAGTTTATTCGGCACAAGGTCTTGTTACCAGTGGGGTACCTCAGGGGTCAGTACTTGGACCCATTCTCTTTAATATTTTTATTAGTGATATTGCAGAAGGTATTAATGGAAAAGTATGTCTTTTTGCTGATGACACAAAGATTTGCAACAGTGTTGACGTTCCTGGAGGGATCAGCCAAATGACAAATGATTTAGGTAAACTAAAAAAATGGTCGGAGTTGTGGCAATTGAGTTTTAATGTGGATAAGTGCAAGATAATGCACCTGGGACGTAAAAACCCAAGGGCTGAATATAGAATATTTGATACAGTCCTAACCTCAACATCTGAGGAAAGGGATTTAGGGGTCATTATTTCAGAGGATCTAAGGGTAAGTAGTCAATGTAATAGAGCAGCAGGAAATGCTAGCAGAATGCTTGGTTGTGTAGGGAGAGGTATTAGCTTGGGAAGCCTTCTAAGTGAAGTCTTCAAAGTGAGCACTTACAGGAGATCTTCTGGTGAGTGATTTAGATTTTTGTTTCAAACAGATCTTTTCTATTCATCTTAAGGTTTCAAGTTAGGTCTGGTGAGTAAATTAGGTTAGGCTGGTGACTCATTTTCATACTGATTAGCATACAATTGGAATCAATTGAGTGGTATTTGCTTCAGGTTTAGCTTGTCCACTATTTGCTGGGGGAGGTGTTCTTAGGTGGCTATATAAAGATTGTGGAATATTAGCTTGTCTAATTGAGATTGGGAAGCCTTCTAAGTGAAGTCTTCAAAGTGAGCACTTACAGGAGATCTTCTGGTGAGTGATTTAGATTTTTGTTTCAAACAGATCTTTTCTATTCATCTTAAGGTTTCAAGTTAGGTCTGGTGAGTAAATTAGGTTAGGCTGGTGACTCATTTTCATACTGATTAGCATACAATTGGAATCAATTGAGTGGTATTTGCTTCAGGTTTAGCTTGTCACTATTTGCTGGGGGAGGTGTTCTTAGGTGGCTATATAAAGATTGTGGAATATTAGCTTGTCTAATTGAGCTTGGGAAGCCTTCTAAGTGAAGTCTTCAAAGTGAGCACTTACAGGAGATCTTCTGGTGAGTGATTTAGATTTTTGTTTCAAACAGATCTTTTCTTTCATCTTAAGGTTTCAAGTTAGGTTCTGGTGAGTAAATTAGGTTAGGCTGGTGACTCATTTTCATACTGATTAGCATACAATTGGAATCAATTGAGTGGTATTTGCTTCGGTTTAGCTTGTCCACTATTTGCTGGGGGAGGTGTTCTTAGGTGGCTATATAAAGATTGTGGAATATTAGCTTGTCTAATTGAGCTTGGGAAGCCTTCTAAGTGAAGTCTTCAAAGTGAGCACTTACAGGAGATCTTCTGGTGAGTGATTTAGATTTTTGTTTCAAACAGATCTTTTCTATTCATCTTAAGGTTTCAAGTTAGGTCTGGTGAGTAAATTAGGTTAGGCTGGTGACTCATTTTCATACTGATTAGCATACATTGGAATCAATTGAGTGGTATTTGCTCAGGTTTAGCTTGTCCACTATTTGCTGGGGGAGGTGTTCTTAGGTGGCTATATAAAGATTGTGGAATATTAGCTTGTCTAATTGAGCTTGGGAAGCCTTCTAAGTGAAGTCTTCAAAGTGAGCACTTACAGGAGATCTTCTGGTGAGTGATTTAGATTTTTGTTTCAAACAGATCTTTTCTATTCATCTTAAGGTTTCAAGTTAGGTCTGGTGAGTAAATTAGGTTAGGCTGGTGACTCATTTTCATACTGATTAGCATACAATTGGAATCAATTGAGTGGTATTTGCTTCAGGTTTAGCTTGTCCACTATTTGCTGGGGGAGGTGTTCTTAGGTGGCTATATAAAGATTGTGGAATATTAGCTTGTCTAATTGAGCTTGGGAAGCCTTCTAAGTGAAGTCTTCAAAGTGAGCACTTACAGGAGATCTTCTGGTGAGTGATTTAGATTTTTGTTTCAAACAGATCTTTTCTATTCATCTTAAGGTTTCAAGTTAGGTCTGGTGAGTAAATTAGGTTAGGCTGGTGACTCATTTTCATACTGATTAGCATACAATTGGAATCAATTGAGTGGTATTTGCTTCAGGTTTAGCTTGTCCACTATTTGCTGGGGGAGGTGTTCTTAGGTGGCTATATAAAGATTGTGGAATATTAGCTTGTCTAATTGAGCTTGGGAAGCCTTCTAAGTGAAGTCTTCAAAGTGAGCACTTACAGGAGATCTTCTGGTGAGTGATTTAGATTTTTGTTTCAAACAGATCTTTTCTATTCATCTTAAGGTTTCAAGTTAGGTCTGGTGAGTAAATTAGGTTAGGCTGGTGACTCATTTTCATACTGATTAGCATACAATTGGAATCAATTGAGTGGTATTTGCTTCAGGTTTAGCTTGTCCACTATTTGCTGGGGGAGGTGTTCTTAGGTGGCTATATAAAGATTGTGGAATATTAGCTTGTCTAATTGAGCTTGGGAAGCCTTCTAAGTGAAGTCTTCAAAGTGAGCACTTACAGGAGATCTTCTGGAGATACTCTGGAGGTAGTCTGAGGTTAGACAGGAGGTAGAAAACCTACAAAAAGGTAAGATTTGTTGGTTTAAATCCATTCTTTTATAATGGCAGGCTTGGTCCAGTGTAAGAGCTGTCATGCATTTGTTTTTAGATCCAATTTTTGGAGGTTTGGAGTGTGCCTGATATGTAGGCAGCTCTCTTTATTGCAGCAGGAAATTGCCTGTTTGAAGTCTGAGATTTGTAAATTATCTGTTAGAGAAACTCAGGCTATGACTGTTACTAAACCACTGCCACAGAGGCCTCCTAGGAGCGGCAGATGGACTACTGTAGGATCTGGTAGACTTAGAGTTGTGGAGAGAAGGCATGTCCCACAATCTGTGGCTCTTCTTAATTCTTTTGAGGCACTTTCAGAGTGTAGTGATAAGACGGATGTAGGCTTAGACACCATAGTTGAGGAACCACCATCCACTATGCCTAAGGTATGCAGCACTGCAACCAAGGACAAAAATGAAAAGGTGGGACTTGATAGAAGGCAATTGTTGCTGGGTGATTCTATCATAAGAGGTGTTGCGCTGGAGAGTAGTGGTTTGGTGAGATGTCTTCCTGGGGCTACTGCTCGTAGAGACAAGAGACGTATTCTCAATATTGTCAAACAAGCAAAGCAACAAGGGGAAGTGGACGTTCTAGTCCATCTAGGGACAAATGACTTGGCTAGCAATGAGGTTTCTGAGATTAAGGAAGATTTTTGTGTTCTTGGAGGTGAAATACAGCAGATTGCGTCCACTGTGTCATTCTCTGAAGTTTTGCCTGTGCATAACATTCAAGATAGGCAGATGTGCAATAGGGAATTCAATTTGTGGCTTCGGGAATGGTGTCGGGAGCAAGGATTTGGCTTTGTGTCCCATGATAGCTCTAATTGGAGCAGAAAGGAACTGTATAAAAAAGATGGTTTGCATCTTACTCATAGGGGAACATATGTTCTCAGTGAGAAGTTCAAAGGTTTCGCAAAGAAATATTTAAACTAGGAGGGGGGACAAAAAAAGGGTAAAAAACAATCTGCCCGATTGTCCCCCAAAACTAAATCGGAGGGTGCAAGCAACATGCGAGGTAAAAAATGACAAGCTCAGAGTCGTGTCTACAAATGCTCGCAGTTTAGTCAATAAAATCAATGAACTAGAGGCAATGATGGCAGCTGAAAAAGTAGATTTAGTGGCGGTTACTGAGACATGGTTCAGTGAGAAAAATAACTGGGACATAACAATACCGGGGTACTCTTTATATAGAAAAGACAGAGAAGGTAGGAAAGGAGGAGGAGTGGCCCTGTATGTGAAAAACACAACATAAAAACGAACCAAATAAAAGTGAGCGAGGTGAACATAGAGTCAGTTTGGGTTACGCTAACATTTGGCAATCATACAGTAGCTCATGTAGGTGTGATCTATAGACCCCCTGGACAAGCAGAAGAACTAGATAATCTGCTGGTTGAGGAAATAGCCAAAATGGCAATGAAGGGGGAAGTTATTATCATGGGGGACTTTAATCTTCCTGATGTGAACTGGAAAACCAAAACAGCTGGGTGCACCAGGAGTACAAATATTCTAAACTCCCTACTGGGATTATCTCTAACACAAGTAGTTGAGGAGCCGACCCGTAAAGAGGCCATATTGGATTTAATACTCACAAATGGAGGTTTGGTATCGGACGTTGTTGTAGGTGAAAATTTGGGATCTAGTGATCACCAGTCAGTATGGTTTAATATAACAACAGGGATGGAGCCGCACCACACAAGAACGAAAGTTTTAGACTTTAAAAAAACTGATTTTTCTAAAATGAGATTTTGTGTGAAGGAGTCATTATCAGACTGGAGGAGTTTAAAGGGAGCCCAGGAGAAATGGGATTATTTAAAGGAAGCATTATTGAAGGCCACAGGAAATTGCATTCGGCTTGTTAGCAAAAACAAAAAAGGGAAGAAACCACTGTGGTACTCTGCAGAAGTGGCCAAAATAGTGAAGAACAAAAAGACAGCATTCAATAATTATAAAACAACTCAGAGTGAAGAAGATAGGCAAACCTATAAGATTAGGCAGAAAGAGGCAAAGCAATTTATAAGAGCTTCCAAAGCACATGCAGAAGAGAAAATAGCTCAGTCAGTAAAAAGGGGGACAAAACATTTTTTAGATACATAAACGAGAAAAGAAAAGTAAAACAAGGATTAGTTCGATTAAAAACAAAGGAAGGAAGGTATGTAGAAGAGGATAAAAGTCTCGCTGACTGCCTCAATGAATATTTTTGTTCAGTCTTTGCAGAAGAAAAGGAAGGAAAGGGACCTCAGTTAGGAGAGAACACTAAAGAGACATTTACATATCAGTTTACAGAGGAGGAGGTTCTACAGCAGCTGTCTAAAGTAAAGACAAATAAGTCAATGGGGCCTGATGGGATCCACCCTAAATTATTAAAAGAGCTCAGTGATGTAATAGCAAAACCGTTAACAGATTTATTTAACCAATCCTTGTTAACGGGAGTCGTCCCAGAAGACTGGAAATTAGCAAATGTTGTGCCCATTTACAAGAAGGGTAGTAGGGAGGAATCGGGGAACTATAGGCCAGTTAGTCTTACGTCAGTAGTGGGGAAATTAATGGAAACCATGTTAAAGGAAAGGATTGTTGAACATCTAAAAACACATAGATTACAGGATCAGAAACAACATGGGTTTACCTCAGGGAGATCATGCCAAACTAATCTTATTGATTTTTTTGATTGGGTAACAAAAATAATAGACACAGGTGGTGCAGTAGACATTGCTTATTTAGATTTCAGTAAGGCTTTTGATACTGTTCCGCATAGAAGGCTTATCAATAAATTGCAATCTTTGAGTTTAGATTCCAATATTGTTGACTGGATTAGGCAGTGGCTGAGTGACAGACAACAGAGGGTTGTGGTAAATGGAGTTTATTCGGCACAAGGTCTTGTTACCAGTGGGGTACCTCAGGGGTCAGTACTTGGACCCATTCTCTTTAATATTTTTATTAGTGATATTGCAGAAGGTATTAATGGAAAAGTATGTCTTTTTGCTGATGACACAAAGATTTGCAACAGGGTTGACGTTCCTGGAGGGATCAGCCAAATGACAAATGATTTAGGTAAACTAAAAAAATGGTCGGAGTTGTGGCAATTGAGTTTTAATGTGGATAAGTGCAAGATAATGCACCTGGGACGTAAAAACCCAAGGGCTGAATATAGAATATTTGATACAGTCCTAACCTCAACATCTGAGGAAAGGGATTTAGGGGTCATTATTTCAGAGGATCTAAGGGTAAGTAGTCAATGTAATAGAGCAGCAGGAAATGCTAGCAGAATGCTTGGTTGTGTAGGGAGAGGTATTAGCAGTAGGAAAAGGGAAGTGCTCATGCCACTGTACAGAGCACTGGTGAGACCTCACTTGGAGTACTGTGTGCAGTACTGGAGACCGTATCTCCAGAAGGATATAGACCTCTTAGAGAGAGTTCAGAGAAGGGCTACTAAAATGGTGTACGGCTTGAAGGAGAAAAGTTACCAGGAAAGGCTTAATGATCTAACATGTACAGCTTGGAAAGACGAGACAGATATGAGAAACATACGTAGGGAATCACAAGAGAGAAGGGAGTATATTGTAGCAACAGCATAGTCTTAGATTAGAGGGCAAGGTTTAAAAGTAACATCAGGAAGCATTACTGAGAGGGTATACATAACAGTTCAGTAGAGTGGTAGAAAACAGTAGAATTTAAGCAGCAGGATAATAGCTAGCTAAACAAGATAAATCAGAAAGTATCGTAATTGGGCAGACTAGATGATTCTACATATGATGTATTAGCAGTAGAAAAGGGAAGTGCTATGCCACTGTACGAGCACTGGTGAGACCTCACTTGGAGTACTGTGTGCAGTACTGGAGACCGTATCTCCAGAAGGATATAGACCTCTTAGAGAGAGTTCAGAGAAGGGCTACTAAAATGGTGTACGGCTTGAAGGAGAAAAGTTACCAGGAAAGGCTTAATGATTAACATGTACAGCTTGGAAAAGACGAGACAGAGGGATATGATAGAAACATTTAAATACGTAAAGGGAATCCACAAGGTAGAGGAAGGGAGTATATTTAAAAGGAAACAAAATAGCAAAACAAGAGGACATAGTCTTAGATTAGAGGGGCAAAGGTTAAAAGTAACATCAGGAAGCATTATTTTACTGAGAGGGTGGTGGATACATGGAACAGTCTTCCAGTAGAAGTGGTAGAGGCCAAAACAGTAATTGAATTTAAGCAAGCATGGGATAGGCATAAGGCTATCCTAAACAAAAGATAAATCCAGGTAAAGTATCCATGTAATTGGGCAGACTAGATGGGCCGAAAGGTTCTTATCTGCCGACATTTTTCTATGTTTCTATGTTTCTATGTTTCTATAATACAGAGAGTGGAGACTGTTATACAGGACAGAGACTGTGTAGACGCAATATAGAGTATGCAGAGAGCAAAGCATGCAGAACTGAGAGAGCAATAAGAAAAGCAGGTCATATTGCTGGAAATGTGCTGAGCTCCTTGTACAGAGAGTATCTTATACAGAGAGCATCTTATACAGAGCGTTGTATACACAGAATACAAAATACAGACTTACTTAAGATTTGGGTATGAGAATAGTCACCCTACTAATAACTTTTCTGAGGATGCTAAGATATTCACACATTTCAAACTGTAATATCACTGAGGTAGGCAGAGACAGGAGACTATCATTCACTTATTACCATAAGAAAAAACTGTCTTTTAAACTTCAAAGCAAATTTAAGCCCTGATCCAATACTCCACTTGATCCAATACATCACATGATCCAATATACCACATAGAAGGCACTTTCCATGATAGAGACTAGATGACAGAGAAATTAGAGGCAACAGAGAGAGTTTTTTTTTTGGAGGCATAGAGTTCAGGATCACAATACCCAAGTAATAGAATACTTACCTGAGCATGTAATCCCACTTCTGACACCATTCTGTTAGGTCTGAACGGCTCTCCTTTGACATCTCCATTCTCTGCATGTCCCCCCCATCTGCGTTACCTGTCAGGATTTGCTGTACCCAGGCAATGATGAGCGCGCGCTTGTGCAAAATGAGACACAGACACAACTTGCCATGTCCTTCAAACTGAAATTGTATTCATCAACAGTCAGGAGTATGTATGCCTTACATACAAAATGGAGTAGCTGATGTGATAACCAATCAGAGACTGCCACGTGTACACAATGTCACAGAGAAACAGGTTATAAGGAATTTGCCTCAGGGTATTGCCGGGTGGGGTCTCCCATACAGTAGAGCAGGATTTAACAGGCAAAAGGGGGGGTTGGGACACATGGCCTGAGGACAATTGGGGGAGAAGCAAGCAATGAATTGAAGAGCTCAATTACTTATGATTTTGGATATAAAATCCCATACACCATGGATAATGGATTATGAGTTGTGAGAAGTGAGAAATGGCGATCCCAGCCTCTTAAGTGATATACTGTGGAGGCTAGAGAGTTTGGTAGTTGGGGTCTATTTCCCGGGGGAATCCATAATAAGTCTCGTAGTGCATGTCCCTTCATAAATGCTGCTTCAACAGCCAGCCACTGTGGCATCAGTGTGGAATGGAAGAGTTCAGTTACGGAAGCCAAACACGTAGCCCATTGATCAAAGTAAAGTCTTTTAAAAAAATAAGAATATCGAAAATGTTGTCTAAAAAAACCAAAAAGGTTTTTGCAAAAAAATGAAAAGAAAAAACGGTTTATACTATATGGGACAATTTCTGCCGCCGAACGTTGACGAACTGCAGCGAATTGCACTGTATTTGCTGTCAATTTGCCAGTATTTAATGTCATTGACATTGCCAATTCCATGCGGTTCAGCAGTTATTGGCACAATTTGGTGGTTTTCGCGGACGTCCAGTAACTGCTTCGGTGACTCCATTTTCAGCAAAACACTGTGAACATTCACTAAATAGTGAATTCACTGTACTGGTCCCAGGATCGATACCCAGCATAGCCTTAGTAAAAAAATAATAATATACTTCTCCCTGTGCCTTTATATATTTATAATGCTGCTATTACTACAAGATTGTATTATACATAATAGTAGCATTATAATAATATTATGATTGTCAATTAAATAAAACTGTTTTATTTACTTAATAATCAATAATATTATTATAATGCTACTATTATTTATAATACAATCTTCTAATAATAGCAGCATTATAAATATATAAAGGCACAGGGAGAAGTATATCTAAAAAATTACTAATGCCGTGCTGGGTATCAATCCTGGGACCTCATGCTTGCTAAGAAGGTACATTAATCTGTTGAGCCACCAGATGAGCACACCAAGGCTGGGGGTTTCAGGAATATTATCATTCACCTGCAAATGGCCAGGGAGAATTGTGAGCCAGACACGTGTAGTCAGGGGCAGCAGGTGAGGCAGGACCTCACCTGCTATAATTCCATTAAGTGGGGACTGTAAATTTGTAAAATAAAACCGACTGCTGATATTTATTTTGTAAAAAAAGTTCACATACTCACCGTCTCTGCTCCTTCGCTATATTTTTTTCCTTGAGTTCGCCGGCTGCTGTGTGTGTGAATCATCACACAGCAGCAGCAGCCTGCTCTGAGCCTACGCAATTTGTGTAGCTGAACACTATGCTAATCGCGTAGCTCAAGCTGCCAAAAAGATTCAGATTGAAGTCTGGCGCCGCCTACTTCCTGAATCTACACTCTTCAGGGCCTCAGAGAGGCTCTGAGAGCAATTGAATTGCTTGGACCAATGGGAAAGAACTACAAAAAAAGCCTCCATGGAAGACAGGCCTCAAATGCTTTGATTGACATAGGACAGTCATGTGACTGTCCTTGTCAGTCATGGGGGCATGCTGCGGTGTTGTGTGCCTGGAGGCACATCCTGGAGAGCAGAAAGAGATCCTGGGGAGCCCTGAGGGCAGCAAAAGATCCAGGGGAGACCTGAGAGCAGCAAGATCCTGGGGAGCCCTGACAGCAGCATAATCGTGGAGAGCCCTGAGAGAAGCAAGATCCTGGGAAGCCCTGACAGCAGCAAGATCCTGGGGAGCCCCGAGAAAGTAGCCAGATAATGGTAAGCACTGAGAGCAGCCAGTTCCTGGGGTGCACTGAGAGCAGCCAGTTCCTGGGGAGCACTGACAGCAGCCATTTCCTGGGGAGCACTGACAGCAGCAAGTTCCTGTAGAGCACTGACAGCAGCCAGTTCCTGGGGAGCACTGACAGCAGCCAGATCCTGGGGAGCACTGACAGCTGCCAGTTTCTGGGGAGCACTGAGAGCAGCCAGTTCCTGGGGAGCACTGAACAGTCAGATCCTGGGCAGCACTGAGAGCAGCCAGTTCCTGGGGTGCACTGACAGCAGTCAGATCCTGGGGATCACTGGCAGCAGCCAGATCCTGGGCAGCACTGACAGCAGCCAGATCCTGGGCAGCACTGACAGCAGCCAGTTCCTGGGGAGCACTGACAGCAGCCAGATCCTGGGGAGCACTGAACCTGAACCTACGTAACCTGTGTATATCTGGCTCTGATACTAGCCAGTGCCTCACCAGCCACTGACCTCACCGCACATCACTGCTGTGAGCAGCTACAGCTCTGCCTGAGATGGGAGGACTTGGGGGGGGGAGGCTGTGTTTCTTTAGCATGCACATGGATCAGGTAACACCCTAATGAAAAAAAAATTAAAGTGTGAGAATGATTTAGCAGATTGTCCCCACAACCTGATAAATTGTGGCCACACTTTAATTTTTTTTTCTTCCTGACACCAGCGGGGCTCCGTAAGTAATGGATGTGATAAGTAAATTAGAAAAGAAAGCTGATAGAGCATTTGACCACAAATTGACAAGGAGAAAACGGGTAGCATTGAAGGAATTGATAAACAAACAACAAAATAATGATAAAAAGAGGGGGAGTGGCTATTTTATCTACGGACCAATATATGTAAGAATCTTTGGAAGTTGTGTGAGAACGGAAAAAATGTGGACGTATTAAATAGAAAAGAATATGAATATTTAAGAATTGAATATATGAATAAACATGTTTTATTATTTTCCCCAAAATTGATAAAAATAGAAAGAATCTACCAGGTCCTCTGATAATATCTGGAATACACCTACATTTTGGTGCTCTCCCGTTCCCCGCACTTCGGCTAGTCCGATTCGCCGACCCTACGGTGAATTCAGCATTCACCGCAGAGTCTCCAAAGTCCAGCTAAACAGCCGCCGCCCGCATCCAAAAAACCGCCGCAAAACCGATCGGGAAACCCGCCGAATCGATCTGAAAACTGCCAAATGCAACAATGATCCGTCACAAAACCACCAAATCGATCGCTGACCTGCCGCCGGAAAAAGCCGACAAGCCACCGAATAGGTAAAAAGAAAACAAACCGCAACTTTTAAAAGATATTAAACGAACTACTGTATGAAAATGCCTGGAAATAACATATAAGGTCCTATGAATAATAATAAAAAGGTCTGTTACAGGAAAAAACCCCGCCAGTTTTAAAAAATGCTAATAATTTTTTTTCCCTCCAAAATCCCAAAAATGCCTAAAAAAAAAAAAATTGACTTTTTGCTGCAGATGAAAAGATTAAATGGTTTAATACATATTGAATAAAAACGGGAATACTTTTAACATTGAAACCTATGGGATTCGCCTGATTAAACCGGTTGAATGAAACCACTGAACAGCAGGGCATTTCACTGACATTTCACTGCTGTTCGGTGTCTGTGAATAGATTAACCATTGCTTCTCTATGGGGATTTCACTGCTGCCAAACTGGCTCTGTACTTGCAGGCAATTCAACAAAATTGGGCAAACTGCCTGCTTTTTGAATAGCCAAATGGCCACGAAATTGCAACTTCCAGCACTGAGACCTAACACGGGGGCAATGCGACGCATGCAACGGAGACTGGTAGACAATTAATTCCTTTTCCCCTCCTTACGCATGACATTACATTTGGAAAACACTACCAGTTGGCTATGTATATAGGAATGTTGGGGCCTATCAATCACAAATCATGTGTTTCATTCCCCTAACTAGGGAAGGTATATAGACCCAAGGAGTTTATACTACCATTCACTGCTTTACTACACACAGAATATATCGCAACTCCTGATGACGCTGCTATGAGGAAGCGAAACGCGTATAGTGACTATTACTTTATCTATGGTATGAATGGGTATGACTATTGAAGCTGGGCCCCATTGATTTATTCCTGCATGTGAGATTATAATTGGGTGCGCTCCTTTTTCTCTTTGCATGTGGATGTAATACTAATTATGCCATTTTCTTCTTGCTGTCCTGTATCCACCAGCCCACGAAGGTTGGTTTCTTACTTTATGATGATAGAAAACAGAATTGAGAAGTGACCTGGCATTGAATATTGCTACCAGGTATAGATGTATGACCAGCAAGTGGACCTTACCAACAATCTTGTGTGTATATTCACCACCGGTTAGGTGGCCTTTTATCAGGTTTTGGGGTTTTTACACTTTGTAATAAAAGTTATGTTTCATTATATTGGATTTGCTAATGGATGAGCACGATTGTCACTTTAATACTTATATTACTTGGGTTACCCCCGCCAGCACATGATAATGTGGTTCTGATTTACTACGGATTATATCCTTGGTATCCTATCAACAATTTTGCTAATGATTTTTGTCCTGTATATTAATGATTGATAACATGAATGGAGAATAGCAACAGGTTACGCAGCCTCACATGAGAGTAACACAGCTGCCGGTGTTAAATGTTGTTTGCAGAAGCTTTACCGCCGGTGTTGAATTTCCTTCTACAGATAACCAAAGCTCAGTGCAGTTGTTGCAGCAACAGTGATTTTTACAGTGATTAGTAACAACAGTGAACATCACAGTCAGTGGTGTAGCGTGGGGGTGCCAACGGGGAGGTGGCCCCAGGCGCGATATTCTTAGGGGGCGCAAATTTCTTTTGAAATTGTGCGCCCCTAATATTTTACAGCCGCTGATCGATCCGGCGCGCCACCAAATCCGGAAGAGTGCAGTCATGTGACGCTGGTGATGCAGTGCGCTGGCGCCACGCTGCTTGTCACGTGAGCGGGAAAGAACAGGAGGTTCCACACGGCAGACGGACCAGTGCTGCACGGCCAGACAGTTCCCGGTGGGCTGAGGAGCGAGACGCACGGGGGCCACGCAATCACTGTGAGTCCTGAGCCTCCTCTCCATATAAGGCAAAGTGCTGTGAATGGGATGCGGAGCTCAGACCCCCGTGCGTGCTGCTCCCCGGAGACACGACTCCAGCTCTGCTGCAGTGCGAGCAGCCGAGTGCTTGTAGGTACAGCCCTCACTCTCTGTCTGGGCAGGTCCATTCCTCCTAGCTGCCGAGTAGCCACTGAGCTCCATCAGGTACATCCCCTTGGATGGAAGGAAACAACCCCCCTCCCGCCTTGTCTCCTGACTGCCGAGTTCCCGTCGAGCTGCTGCAGGTACATCCCTTACTGCTACCCCTGCTTCTCCCTCCCCATCCCTCCACTCAGGGCTGCACACACAGTGGTCAGGGGGATGCACTGGATGCTGGACCAGCAGAGCTCACCCAGGCAGGGTGTGCTGGGCATAGCTCTGGGTGAGTGTCTGCGGGGTATGTTACCTGGCACTTTGGGTGCATTTATTGTGCTGTCATTTTACTTGCATCTTTTCTGGAATATACATTATATTATATATACTGAAATGCACATGTAAAAAATCTATTGTGTTTTTGTCATAACTGGAGCAGTTGTTTTGTATGTGGCATGTAAAGCATTATTGAGTAATGTAGATTTGTGTTTTTAATGGTATTTGTGGAAAATTTGTATCTTAAGTTGTGTGTGTGTGTGTATATGTGGATTTATACTTCTCATAGGTGTTGTATATAGAGCACCATTGGTTATTTGGCATGTTGCCCTTTGAATGTCATTTTTTTGGTATTGTACATGACAGACATGTGTACTAGTCCATAAATAATGAGGATGAGCTTGCTATTGTGCTCTGCATGTTAAATGCTGTATACTACATGTTAGGCTTGTGCACCGATTTTTTTTTTCGGTTCGATTCGGTTTGATTTTTCGGATTTTTAAACTTTTCGATTCGGCTCGTTTCTACCGATTTTTGGTTTCGATTTGATTCGGTTCGGCCCGTTTTTCGGGTACATTTTTTTTTCGGAATATCGACCATTTTTCGTATTTTCGTGTCACTGTGCTCGGTTTTTGTATCGACTTTTCGTGATTTCGGAAATTTTCGTTTTTCGGAATTGCACATTTTTCGGAATATCGACCATTTTTCGTATTTTCGTGTCCCTGCTCGTTTTTTGTATCGACTTTTCGTTTTTCGGAAAATTTTCGTTTTTTAGAAAATTTTCGTTTTTCGGAACATTTTCGTTTTTCGGAAAATTTTAGTTTTTTCGGAACGTCTGTTCTCCTCGTTTGACACATTTCAAGTCCATTCGAAAAATCCGAAAATATTTAGTTTCGGCTCGGAAAACGTTTCGGATCTGACATTTTCGGATCTAAAAATTTTCGGAAATTCGGCCGCATCCGAAAACACGAATCGGGAAATTTCGTGAAAATTCCGAAATTCCGAAACGCACATCCCTACTACATGTGTATACATAAACATTGGAAAATGCTTTCAAATAACTTAAATATTTCAGCGTTAATTTATATCAAGTAATTAACCTCTTCATTCCAGCATGTGCCAACACCAACACATCAAGACCCAGTGGTGGAGCAGGGGCATTGGGCTGGATTCTCTAGTGCGCCACTAGATTCAGAAATGAGCCTGTGAGATCTCATGGGGATCTATATCAACCTTAAAAAAAATTTAAGAATGACTGGGGATACTTAGAGAGAGAGTGACTAGGGTACTGGGAGAAAGTAAGGTTACTGGGAGAGAGTGACTGGGTATAGTCTGAGATTGGAACTATGCTAGGGTATACTGGGATAGAGTGACTGGTAGCAGTGGCATAGGGTGGGGGGTATGTGTGTTTCGTTTTTATTATATCAGTATTTTGTTAATATACAATACATGTGCTTGTGGGGTAAGGGGGTCAATACTCTACTTGTAGAAGGGAATCAGGGTGTGTTACCGTGTCCACAGGTTGAGGGGGTGCACAATTCTTGCCTTGCCCCGGGCGCAGACGACCCACGCTACGCCACTGATCACAGTTTAGTGAACAACCCCTTCAGTCTGTTTCATAGCTTGCAATACTTTTCTTTTCTTACCCCATAAAGTGAAAATAGTAAATACAGGCAGTCAGTTCTCCGAGAGCGCACGGAAGCCTCGTGTCCATAATACGCCTTTACTTTCTATGAGCTTGTAAACAGCTTTCTGATAATAATGTGTTACGTAACGTGACTTTATCAAGGGGTCACACTGACCTCTGCCCATAACCCCGAGGCTGGGGTTATCTTTTCACTGGTTTCATCTCTTTCTGTTATGAAACCATAAATAAACAAATATAACCAGCAAATAATCAGCGCATTTATTCCAGAGATTGAAACCACAGAAACATAAGAATTTTATCCCTTTATTACTTAAAAGCACAGACTTAACAAAACAATTACAGGGAAATTCTGCAGCGATTTTCTGCAAATATTGAGTGTGTGTATATATTTATTCACATAAACCTGTATATTCTCATACGATCATATAATATAATATATAATGTGTGTGTGTATATATTATTCACATAAACCTGTATATTCTCATACGAGCATATAATATAATATATAATGTGTGTGTGTATATTTATTCACATAAACCTGTATATTCTCATACGAGCATATAATATAATATATAATGTGTGTGTGTATATATTTATTCACATAAACCTGTATATTCTCATACGAGCATATAATATAATATATAATGTGTGTGTATATATTTATTCACATAAACCTGTATATTCTCGTACGAGCATATAATATAATATATAATGTGTGTGTATATATTTATTCACATAAATCTGTATATTCTCATACGAGCATATAATATAATATATAATGTGTGTATATATATTTATTCACATAAACCTGTATATTCTCATACGAGCATATAATATAATATAATATATAATGTGTGTATATATTTATTCACATAAACCTGTATATTCTCATACGAGCATATAATATAATATATAATGTGTGTGTGTATATTTATTCACATAAACCTGTATATTCTCATACGAGCATATAATATAATATATAATGTGTGTGTATATATTTATTCACATAAACCTGTATATTCTCGTACGAGCATATAATATAATATATAATGTGTGTGTGTATATATTTATTCACATAAACCTGTATATTCTCATACGATCATATAATATAATATATAATGTGTGTATATATTTATTCACATAAACCTGTATATTCTCATACGAGCACATAATATAATATATAATGTGTGTGTTTATATTTATTCACATAAACCTGTATATTCTCATACGAGCACATAATATAATATATAATGTGTGTGTTTATATTTATTCACATAAACCTGTATACTCTCATACGAGCATATAATATAATATATAATGTGTGTGTGTATATATTTATTCATATAAACCTGTATATTCTCGTACGAGCATATAATATAATATATAATGTGTGTGTGTATATTCTCGTACGAGCACATAACAATGTGGGACAACCAGCTGAGGAAGCCACTGAGGATATCTCAACAGGCGAAACGCATTCTGGTCATTTTATTCATTTTCTTTTTATATTGTTCTATTCTATTAAATTGATTTGTATTTTTAATTCACCGCATGGGGTTTTATTTGAAGTTGTACCCAACAACAACCTCTGAGCCTGAATCCTAAGGACCTAGGCTAGATCCTGAAAAGTGTGAGTACGTGTCCATTCTATCTTCCTGTTTCCATACTGCTACGGTCTATGCTATGCTCCTTCTTCTTTTTTAAAGGTCTCAAGAATTGAGGTTTCAAGTTCCATTGCATCAGAAGGGCAAGTGGGTGGCCGGTAAACAACCCTGAGGCGCATCATCCAGAGTCTGGAGGGCTCTATTGCATGTCACCTTAAGAAGAAAGCATTCTTCACCATCTAGGATATTTGCCCCCAAGATCTAAGGACAGGAACATGGTCTTCGCTGCACTCCATAATTTTCTCTTGGACTATGGTAATTTTGTCTGTGGTTTGAGACAGGAACCACATGTGATTGCTTGTGTTGGTGATGTGGGACAATATTCCACGTAATTAATCCTGGTTACAAATAGCAAAATAAATTGGTTTACAAGGTTACATTTTATTACAATACAAATAGAATCTCAAGACAACAAAGGTTTAAAGAGGACACACAATGTGTATAAAAGCTGCACTCTGATATGTAAGAGAGACATTACAACGAGAGAACTTAACTCAATGGAGGTAATTTGCAGTAGCTAGTGATTAGGAAATAATTAGGAGTAAAATTCCCTTTGAACCAGCGTTACTGCTTCGATCATATGAGGCGGCAAACTGGCCAAAAAGAATCATACCGAGTCTCAGTCCCTCATATATTGGCAAAGCTCGAGGCAGCCAGCTTTTACCTGCAATAATTTCCAAATAGGAGGAACTTATCTAGTGGTGGCAATTATTGCTGGGGCGATCAGTCCCTCCATGCTGTCACTAATTAATACAGGGCACAAAAGGAATCCAGGCCCATTTGGAAAGATCCTCCCCATTGATTAAAGGAAATTCCTCAATTCACAGAACTTGCACCTTGTTTGGTTTATCATATACATACAAGATGGCATATGTGACCATAATTGATACTCTACTCATACCAGACAGAAATCCATCATATATAAAAATAGTAGCCCAAAAAGAATAATACCGCCGTGATTATTGATACTATTGCAGTTTCCACATTGCCAGTCAAGTGGGTGAGGATCAAAGGACCGAACACCTCAATCAATCCCTCATGATTAGTTTATACGATATGGTTGTTTACTGTTGAATTCATCGATACATACAGACGGTGGATGAGATTTGCACAACCAACCGCACCAGTGTATATATTTCGCTTATACACCCCTGCATTCTTCCACAATACTACAGAGGGGTTATTGTATGATGATACTTGCTGGCCTGGCAGTCTTGCACCAAAGACATAATATCTGGGTGCACTGACGCCTTAACCAGATGCATATCTTTTTAACCCTTTCGCTGCTGAGGCTTTTCCCGCCCCTATGCTGAGGTCATTTTTACCTGTTTTGCGCATCATGTTTAAACGTGTTTTGAAGGCTTATTTTAGTATATGACCCAGACATATTATATATCGTTCTTTCCGTCAGACTCGGTAGATTCATAATATGTCATTATTATATGTATACGTTATGTCATGTCTGTATATTATAACAAAAAATGCAATAAAATATGTATTTTCAATAATTTACAATGTGTAAAGTGTTTTTTTCCACATTTTAACATGCGAGCAATTGCGGTTATATTTTGTATGGGGTGCGCTTGTTAAAAAAATTAGAGATGGGGTCTCGTTACATTTTTTTTTGGGGAAAATGACACTTTTTAACAAACGCACCGCATACAAAAATCGTTAGTGCAGCATCATTGTTCACATTATAATTGAATTGGGAACAATATTGCTGCATTAACAAACCAAAAAAAAGTAAAAAAAAATTTTTTTTTTTATTTTTCATTTTTTTTTTTTTTTACAAAATTTTTCACTTTCATGTTTGGTATCGTTGGAACGGCCATGCTCTGGCCGATCCAACCATACCAAAATTTAACCCCTAGCTGCCACGGATCGGGAGATAGGGAGTTCATTGGAACTCCCTATCTCCACAGTTGGTGGCAGTTAGGGGTTAACTCTAGGACTGGCGTCATCGTGCTACGCACGATGACACCAGTCCTCTGGGGGAGTTCCCGGAGGCTTGGCCGACATCCAAGATATCGGCCAGCTCCGGGAAAGGATCGCGAACCGGCGCTTTTCAGCGCCGATTCGCGATCCAGCTCCCCAGGGGTTAATGCCAGGCATCATTTGGAAGGGCAGGCTGTGCCCTTCCAAATGATGCCTGGGTTAACCCCCTGTGCGCCGCCGATCGGGAGGGAGAGAGGTCCGAAGGACCTCCCCCCCTCCCTTTCAGGCGCCTCCTCCGCACATGCGGGGGGCACCTGAATTAGGTGTCATCGCGCCCCCGCGATGACACCTAATTCTGGCGGCTGCTGGTCCGGATGCCGGGCTGACATCCAGGATGTCAGCCCGCACCGGAGGGGCCAGCGATCGGCCGGAACCCGGCCGAACGCTGACCCCGATGGGAGGACGCGCTCAGCGCGTCCTCCGCATACCAGCGGGACTGCTGAGGACGCGCTGAGCGCGTCCTCAGCAGCGAAGTGGTTAATATAGGACCGCAAGGTCCACCCCTGCATTCTGCCACAATACCACAGATGGGTTACTGTATGATAGTACTTGCAGGCCTGGCACCAAAAGCACAATATTTGGGTGCACTGCCACTGACGCCTGTATCACATTCATATCCTCAGAGGGGTTACGGTATGACGGCACTGTTGGGGACGCTAAAGGACCAATTTTGAAGCACCTATTGTTACTTTCATCCTAAGCCTGCATAAGTTTCACAATAATTTAGCCAAAAAAATTAGTAAACTTTTTCTGCGTGTACGAAAATGTCTATGAAAATGTTGTCATACAGACTGCCGCCCCAAGCAGTTGTTTATGGATAGATTAAAGGAAAAGCATTTACCGTCATAAAAAAAAAAAAATGACGTTTCATAAGTGTTTCTATACATCCTAGAAATCCACCACTTCACGGGCAGGTTATGGGGACCTCCTAGGCACGATATTTGAAGGAATTTTTCGTTTTTATTTTTAACCCTTATTTCATGGAAAACTCACTGTCCCTTTAAAAACTTTTTTTTTTAAACTTTTTGTCCTTGTTTCCTTTCCCTCAGGGCACTACCCGGACCCCCATACACCTTTTATGGCAAATATCTAGCGTATATGCCCTCTTGGAGGGCACTCTAAAAACCGAATTTTCAGCCCCATTGACTTGCATTGGGTTCGGACCCGAACATATGGGAAGTTCGTGTTCGGGCCCGAACCAAACTCGGGGGTGTTTGGCTCATCCCTAACAGCCATATCTGTCTGGTTAGATATAGCCGTATCTGTCTGGTTAGATATAGCCGTATCTGCCTGGTTTGATATACCAGTAACTGTCTGTCTTATTCTTATTCTTAATTTATAAAGCGCCAGCATATTCCGCAGCGCTGTACAATAAGCACAGTATAGACAGGGTTACAATACATTGAACAACATTTGACAGACAGTACAGGAGGAGATGAGGGCCCTATTCCCGTAGGAACTCACAATCTGGGAGGGTTGGGGTTGGAAACAGGAGGAGAGGACTGTAAGGTGAGAGTGATTGATGGTTGTGTCAGTGAGTTGGGTGGTCGGCTTCCCTAAATAGGAACGTTTTAAGGGAGCGTTTGAAGGAAGAGAAGTTAG
>RXON01003958.1:0-26314 GCA_009667805.1 Leptobrachium leishanense | reverse complement strand
CTCATTTTGACGGTTTTAAACGCGATTTTAAGTCACGTATTCTTATACCACCCAGACAAATTAGATATCGTTCTTTCCGGCAGACTCGGCAGATTAATAATATACCATTATTATATGTATATGTCATGCCCTGAGAAAATGCTATAACAAAATTGTAAAAAAAATGTTAATTTTCAATAAAACTTCAATCATCCACAGTGTGTAAAGTTTTTTTTTTTTCCATTTTATTAACCGAGACTTTGCGGATATATTCTATGGGGTACACTTGTTAAAAAAAAATTAACTTTTTTTTTTTTGGGGAGAAATTACGTGATTTTAGCTAAACCCCCCCAAAAAAAATCATTAGTGAAGCATCATTGTTCACATTATAATTGAAATGTGAAAATAGTGCTGCATTAAAAAAAAAATTAACCCCTTAGTGACCGGCGGTTTTACACAAATCCGTCCTTTAGGCTGGGGTCAGACCAGCGCACTTTAAACGCGCGTTCTGGTGCACATAATCACGGCCGCACTAGCAGCAAATGACGGGCAATGACGGCCAATATACGAAGTACGGTCGCACGAAAGTCCGGCCGCGCAACGCAAGTGGAAAACGAACGCATTTTTTCGAGCACGCCGAACCGCTAGTACGGGCGTACAGAGTGCGCAGCTGCGGCATAGCGGCATGTTTGCGTGATTAGGAGACGTCAGACGCTGCACATGTGCGGCCTATATAACGTCCAGACGAAAAAAGTGTCCTGTGGTGGCTGTTGTGGTACCTGGCAATTGCAGAAGATGGCTGGTCTGGATATTGATGTGGAGCGTCTGATAGCGGCAGTGGCGGAGCATCCGAGATTTGGGACACGGCTTGTGACCTCTACAAGGACAAACTGAGAAAGGCCAGCGCATGGGTTGCAGTCTCGAGGGAGGTGTACCTGGACTATGATACGTGGTCTGACAGAGAGCAGAAGCTACAGAGTGAGTACATGATTATTTAATTCATAATCACATGTAAATTGCATGTACAATAAAAGTAAAGGCAAACATAGGTGCCGTCACATGTTAAATTCTCCCCAGCTGCCAGGGCACCTGCCATGCATCGCTAGTAAAATAATTAGACAGAGCATCGCGAAACTTGTTGCTGTGTCTATTCACAGCTATTATGTCATGGTTTGCATATTCATCCAGACCCGTAACTGTGAGGGTATCAGCGAAATTAAAACCATCCCTCGCACGAACATAATTATGTAGGATGCAACAGCATTTCACTATATCCACACAGAAATCCACATTCACATCAAGCGGTCTATGAAAAATCCTCCACTTGTTGGTCAGTATGCCAAAGCTACACTCCACATACCATCTCGCCCGCGACAGCCTGTAATTAAACACCCGCTTCCTCACAGTCAGGTGTGTCCCTGAGTAGGGCCGTAGGAGATGTGTAGATAGGCCGAATGCTTCGTCACCCACGAAGGCATAGGGGACTGCCACATCACTGCCAGGCAATGGTGTGGGTCTGGGTATGTGCAGGGTCCCACTCTCGAGCTCATCCCACAGTGTAGAGTTCCTGAACAATGTGGAGTCAGAGTCTTTGCCGTATGATCCGACATCCACATCCACATACACAAAATTATAGTTGGCATCTGACACCGCCAGTAGGCCAATGGAAAAGAAATGTTTATAATTTTGATACAGTGAGCCACTGTGCAGTGGCTTCACTATGCGGACATGTTTGCCATCCACGGCTCCAAGGCAGTTGGGGAAGTTCCCTCTCCCAAAATCCTGCTGCAATTGCTACCCATGCCTCGTCCGTGGGTATTGGTAAACATTGCTTCTTCATGGTTTCCCATATTGTTTGGCACACCTTGCGGACGATCTCACCAGCTGTTGATCTGACAACGCGGAAGTTGTAATGCAGATCCTTCAAACTGCACCCACTAGCGAGATACCTGGGAAATATGAATTAAATCTGTGTTATAATCAAATCATATGAACCGAACCTAATGTCACTCTCATTATGTTTTGCAGCACATGAACTTAGCAACAAGTGGCGCACTATCAGGGACAACTACACCCGGGTCCTGAAGAAGGAAGCGGCAGCTGCGTGCTCTGGAGCTGGGGCAAGGAGGAAGGTGCACAGCTATCTTTACGCAGAACAATTGTCGTTCCTCAGGATGACCCAGGAGCCAAGGCCAACTGCGAGCAGCATTGACCAGCCATCCACCTCTGGGTCACAGGAGCAACACCTGCCGGCAGGGGGTTCTGCCAGCTGGCAGGAGGAGGTTGACCAGGGTGGCACGGACTCGCAGGTGGAGGGGGAGGTGGAGACCAGACCGGTGCCAGCTGCAGCACCGAGAGACAGCACCAGACCGGCTCACAACAGGAGGAGGGGACCGCCTAGCAACTTCGAGCAGGCCATGGTCAGGTTCATGGGGTCGCACAATCCACAACCTCCACGCTGCACCATCACTGACAGTGAGGACATGTCCTTTGTCCATTCCTGTCAATCCTGCTGGACCAGATGACCCCGGCGCAGAAGGTGGAGTACCGCCGCAGATCCCTGGACCTCATCCATGAGATCCTGTCCCGTCCAGAACAGGCTGCGGTCTACTATGGTGCGGTGCCACAACGCCATCAGGCCACTGGTTATGCCAGCCACAGCCAGGCGCCACCCACCCACCCACCCATGTCCCATGTTGCTGGGCCTCCCCCAGAGTCTGGGTACCGCCGCGGATCCACACATGGTCCTCATGAGCCAGATGCTCCTCTGTACGAGGATTTGTGAGGTGTCTTGTATGTTTTTGGTTGACATGCTGTTCCTGTTGTCACTGTTATGTTTTGTCCTTCATGTTATTTTCTTTTGTATATATGTTACAAATATGTTATTCATTTATTTTCTTGTTTATTACAATATATTTCTATTTACATACATTCTTGTCAGTGTCAGAGGTTTTTTTTGGACGTGTCTTGGAATGTGATGCCTGCGTGTGGATGGGTATGAATGTGCTTGCGTACATGTCACTACAGACCGACAATAGGGACTCTGCACACCGAGCACATGTCTGCTAGGCTTGTGCACCTTTTATTTTTTTCGGGTCGATTATGTTCGATGTTTCGGATTTGTAAACATTTCGATTCGGCTCGTTTCTACCTATCGCTGTTTCGATTCGGTTCGGCTCGACTCGTTTGCCGTGTACTTTTTTCTCGGAATTTCGACCATGTTTCGTATTTGCGTGTCACTTAGCTCGTTTTATGTATCGAATTTTCGTAAGTTCGGAAATTCTCGTTTCTTCGGAACGTCTGTTCTCCTCGTTTCAAAGCAATAAATTTCGATTTGACTCATTTCAAGTCCATTCGAAAATTCTGTAAATATTTCGGGTCGGCTCGGACAACGTTTCGGATCTGACGTTTTCGGATCAGGTAGCCCATTGCAGCAAACACAAACACTTGCAGTGCATCCATCTTGGTGAAACGCCACCATCCACGAAATGGCTTTATATACCCCTTCACCTTAATTTTTGATTCACCTATTGATTTGGTAAATTAGATTATGCGTTTAATTGCAGATCCGTAAAAAATCACGCCCGAAAATGCGCATCGTATGACCGTTTTCGCGCACTCCGTGAAAAAATACGTCACTTCGTTCGGACGCACTTTTTTACGTTCGCGTGTAAAAATGCTTTCGTTTGACCCTAGCCTTAGTGACCGCTGCTGTTTTTACGTTTCTGCGCTGTTAGTGTTTACGTCAAATTTTCCTCTTACTCGTTTATGTAACCCACACATATTTTACACTGTTTTTCTCGTCATTAAATGGACTTTATAAAGATACCATTTTTTTCATCATTTCATATAATTTACTATAAAAAATATTGTGAAATATGACAAAAAAATTGAAAAAAACACCACTTTTTCGAACTTTGACCCCCAAAATTTCTTATGTATCAACAACCGTCAAAAAAAATTAATTCCTTAGTAGTTTCTAAATTTAGTTCTGAGTTTAGCAATACCCAATGTTTACATATTCCTCGCTTTTTCCTTATTTTATGCAACAATAAGTGCAAGTAGCACTTTGCCATTTCCAAAGAGTTTATTTTCAAAACTAGTGCTAGTGACATTGTAACACTGATATCTGTCACTAATTCCTGAATAACCCTCCACATATACATATTTTTTTAAAGTACACAAATCAAGGTATTAAACTTGGGGTATTTTGACTCTTTCCATGCAAACCATTTCACCACAAATCTATGCCAAAGTTTGAGAAAAAAAATTTTTTGGGTGATTTTTGATTTTTGAACGCAATTTAAGAATACATGTACTGTGAACTTTAAGATTTACTGCCAAAAACCACCCCAAAATATGTTCAGCAACATCTTCTGAGTAAATTGATACCACCCATGTATAGGTATGTCGGGTCATTTGGGGGCTAATAGGCCTTATTTGGGGGGTGCGCATTTCAGTTTTCCAACTTGGAATTTTCACATTTCGTCATCATGCACCCATGTCCTATTTGGGACATTTTTGAAGCCGGCCAAAGTAATTTACCCCCATCAAACCATATATTTTTAGAAAGGGCACAGCCTAGGGTGCTTCAAAGAGTTGTATTTTAAAATATGTTCAGCAACATCTTCTGAGTAAAGTGATACCACCCATATATAGATTTGTTCTTTTGTTTTTGGGGTGCTACGCCAATCTTTGACATGTGCTTGTCAATTTTCTAATTTGACATACAGTATCTTCTTTGCTTATCTTCTTTTTAGGGGCCTTTTTACATACCCCAGTTTTATGAACGTGCATATATTTGGTAAGCTAACTCCCCAAAGTATTGTAAATTGAGTGGTTTTATGCTATGGATGCAACCGTTTGCTCCAAACAAATTGGATACAGTTTGGTGGTCATTTTTCATTTTCACACCCACATCAGTTTTGGACTGTGATTTAGGAGACACGGTTGTTTGTTACTGCATGAAAACTCTCCAGGTTGTTTTCTGCAAGGTCTCCTGAGTACACACATGCCCCCCATGCATAGGTTTGCCAGGATTTTGGCAAAATACAGCACCAATTGTAGAACATAAAAATGTACGAATAAAATGTAAAAGTCTGGTGCAGTAAAAGAAAAATAAACTAAACTGAACTAACTGGAGTGTGAGAAAAAATAGAAAGGAAAAAAAAAAATCACAGATCACGCACAGTGTCATATATCTTGAAACAGTCCCCAAGACACAGACCGGGTTGTCCAGGGCATTCTGGGCAGTAAAAGATTGTGTCTCTCCTCTGCCCCCTCTTGAAACACACCCTGCATCTTTTTTGGGGTCTCTGTTTGCCCTCAGTAGGGGGGATTTTATAAATAAAATGCGTAGCCCCAACTCTGTCCCCCATCACCGCCCGGGGAGCAGGTGCATCCTGGTACAAAAACCCCGAAATGACCTGGAGCTGAAACTGTAAAAAGGACAGCGTCACTCCGGGGTTTGCCATTTTGCAGAGCAAAAAGGCATTGTGGGTTGCAATTTGCATCAGGTAAATTGCAACCTTTTTGTACCAGGCGCTTGACTTCCGCATAATCTGGTAGGGCTGGAGCAGCTGATCTGCCAGATCAACCCCACCCATATGCCGGTTATAGGCTTTGATGCACACTGGCTTCCTGATGCGCTCAGCTCTGCCACGTACAGAGACCTCCACAGACCTCTCAGTGTGGATGGTGGATAGAAGGTATACATCCTTCTTGTCTCTGTACTTGACCGCCAACAGCTCCTCTTGGCGCAGAGCAGAGGTCTCCCCCCTTTTTAACCGGGTGCGGACAAGCTGTGCTGGGAAACCTACGCGGTTCTTGCGAACAGTACCGCATGCTGCTGTATCAAAACAATACAGCAGCTTGAACAAAGGGACACTTGTATAAAAATTATCAACATACAAGTGGTACCCTTTGTTCATCAGGGGAAAAAGTAGGTCCCACACAATCTTGCCACTGGTTCCCATGTGTTCTGGGCAACCTGGAGGGTCAAGGCTACTATCATTTCCCTCGTACACCCGGAAGGCCTGAGTATACCCACTCTCGCTGTCACAGAGCTGATACACCTTCACTCCATACCTGGAGCGTTTGGAAGGAATATACTGCTTGAATCCCAGCCTTCCCTTGTATTTCATTAGGGATTCATCCACGCAGATATTCCTTCCAGGTGTATAAGCCTCTGCAAACCTGGCGGCGAAGTGGGTAATCAGGGGGCGGATTTTATACAGCCTGTCAAACTGGGGATGCTCTCTAGGAGGGCACAGGCTGTTGTCACTGAAGTGCATGAAACGCAAAATGTTTTCATACCTTCTACATGACATTGATTGGGGGTAAATGGGGGTAGAGCAGATGGGGCTACTGCTCCAGTAGGAGCGAATTGAGGGCTTCTTTATGATGCCCATCAGCATAGTAAGTGCCCAGAATTTCAGAAATTCTGGCACATCTAGCGGGGTCCATTGCTGCCTTGCCAAGTAGGAGTCTGGCTTTGCAGCACAATGCTGATGGGCATACAGATTTGATTGGGCTATGATGTGGCCCAACAAATCATCCCCCATAAACACCTGCAAAAACTGTGTGGCGGTAAATGCTGCAACATCAATATTGATGCCAGGATTTGCCGTGAAAGGAGGGATATCTGGCCTCTGGCGATGAGGCACTACCCACTCCTCAGCTGGAGCTGTGCGTCTCCTGCTGGCAGGTGGTGACCCAGGATCTGCATCAGAAACATCACTAGATACATCAGCCAGCGTAGATGATGTATCTAGCGACGTCTCTGAGCAGTTGGCGGGGTCAAAATCAGGGTCGGAGTCTGACGCAGATGCCTCAGATTCTGACGCCAGGATGGCATATGCCTCCTCGGCGCTGTACACCCTCTCAGACATTATATATAAAATAGATTATAAAATTTTATAATTATTATATATAATAAGCGGATTGTTGGTTCTTAGAAGAACCGTTGGGTTTCACAAGAAAATACAAATAAACACCTAAATCTCTCTAAATCACTCTAAACCTGCCTCAATTCTTCTAAATCTCCCTAAAATCTCTCTAAATCTGCCTAAATTTTTCTAATCTCACTAAAATCTCTAACCTGTCAAATCTGATCTCTCTCTCTCGCTCACCAAAACACAAGTGAGGAGAGGGAGGGAGAATCACAGAGGTCAGAGCCAATATTTACAAAATATTGACCTGACAAATTAGAAATTTTATTTAGATTTTTTTTTACTTCTGATTGGATGTTGCTAGCCTGCCTCTCTGATGAGGCAGGCTAGGAACATCCCACTCAGCCCCAAGATGACCTGCCCTTAGAAGGGCAGCGCCATCTTGGCTGTCAGTTTATTTTATTTTATAACTTTTTATTGATTTTTATTTTTATTTTTTTTATTTTTTTTTACACTTTTTTTACTCTGCTGGGTGCCTTGATCCCTCGAGGCACCCAGCAGAGCACCTGATCACTCATGTGATCTTTTTGTACTGAGTGCCACGATACCTCGTGGCACTCAGTACTTCCTGCCGCTACCGGAAGTGATCGCTCGGGGGGAGCGATCACTTAGCGGACCGGCGGCAGGTAAGCATATTGCAAGGATGCCTCGATGTCGAGGCATCCCTGCAATATACACAGAGCAGCTGGAAGCGATACCGATCACTTCCAGCACTCTCTAGAAGTGCCGGGCACCTCTCCGGTGAAACCGGATGTTGATCGCTCCCGGGGAGCGATCACAAGGTGCCCCGGCACTTCTCACCACCATTGCACGGATGCCTGGACTCCCAGGCATCCTGCAATGGCGTTTGAGCTGCTGGAAGCGATCCGATCGCTTCCAGCGCTCTCTAGAAGTGCCGGGCACCTCTCCGGTAAAACCGGATGTTGATCGCTCCCGGGGAGCGATCACAAGGTGCCCCGGCACTTCTCACCGCCATTGCACGGATGCCTGGACTCCCAGGCATCCTGCAATGGCGTTTGAGCTGCTGGAAGCGATCCGATCGCTTCCAGCGCTCAAAAAACCGCAGGACGTACCATGTATGTCAGCGGGTCTAAAAGAGACCCGCTGCAATGACGTACATGGTACGTCCTGGGTCCTTAAGGGGTTAAAAAAGCACGTTTTTATTTTTAATTCATTTTTTTTTATTATTTTATTTTTATTTATTTTTTCACTTTTAGTTTACATGTAATATGGTCATGTTTGATATCATTCAAAAGGCCATGATCAGGCCTTTCAAATGATACCCTACATTACCCCCTAGCTGTCACCAATCATGAGATAAAGGGGTTCAAAGAACCCCCTATCTCCACCATGGGATTTCCTTAGGAAATCCCTTGGCAGCTAGGGGTTCTCTGGTTAACTGATGTCATCGGGCCACGCCCGATGACGTCAGTGGATGTGGGGAGTCCCGGAGGTGGGGCTGCCATCCAAGATGGCGGCCCCCACCGGAAAAAGGCTGTGACCTGGCACCGATTGGTGCTGGGTCACAGCCTTGCCACAAGGGGTTAATGCCATACATCCCTGGAAAGGCCAGGCTGTGCCCTTTCCAGGGATGCCTGGCATTAGCTGATAGCCCCCGGCGATGGGGAGATAGAGGGATCCAAAGGATCCCCCCTCCCCTCCAGGCGCTTCCCCTGCTCCGGCTGGGAGGGGACGCCTGAAACTGACGTCATCGCGTCCGGCGCGATGACGTCAGTGCGCCGGGAGGCACCAAAAGTGCCGGTCTGACTCCGTGGGAGTCAGAGCAGCGCGGGAACCGCCGGAGCAGGTGAGGATCTGCCGCCGGGGGGCTGCAGACGCCGGGGACGTACAGTTACGTCCTGCCGCGTTAAAGCCCGCCTAATGCAGGACGTAACTGTACGTCCCGCGGCGTTAAGGGGTTAAGGAGGCTTAAACATGGATAGGCCTCAGCTGGAAGTCCAGGGCTAGACAGGAAAACCCAGGCTGGATCTCCAGGAGCCTGGACATGGTGCTTAGCCTGGGCAAAACCTGGACTGGACTCCAAGAATGAAGAAATCCAGGACAAAGTTCTTAGATTCAGGTTTGCTAGACAGGTACACGGGGTGGACCGTGACAATAACTAGGCAGAGCAGGCATGTGTCTACAGGTGATTTGCTCTGTAAAAAGATATATATTTTTTTACGATTTACAATAATTGAGAGCCCTGTATCTCTGGAGCCCTAAGGGCTAGAGGGACATATGAGGTATCATTGGAAAGGGCAGACTATGATGCGCTAACTCACCTTCTCATTTCCTGCACTGACAGCAAGTGCGGAGCTGATGATGCAACGCATTTTTTCATCGACAACCTAGACCGTGGTGCTTCAGTGGGGAGAGACGGGGTGTCATGCCCAGTATCTGCAACCATCCCCTGACCTCCTGGCAGCATACCTGTGCTGCTCCTCTCCGGAAATCCACATTCAGCACATGAACATTTGTTCGAGAGAAGGACTAATTAGGAGTGAGGGAGGTTTAAGAATTATCCCTGAATTACGCAAGAGTGAAAGGGAGTGAGTTCCCTTTGTTCTATGGGATCAGGCATGGGTGCCTTTGTTCTATGAGCTTAAGCATGGCTCTTTATGATTGGATACAATAGGGAGATAGGCAGTGTGAGGGAGGGGAAAGTAGGTGTACAAAAGGGAGTGGGTGGGGCATTTTTGTGTATTGCAGCTAATTTTCTTTTACTCACCCAACCCACCCTGTTTTCTCTTTCATAGATGCTGCTTCCACTGGTGTATTTTGGCCTAGGCCGACTAGGCCCAGGCCTAGGGCGGCACTTTCCAGGGGGCGGCGGCCCTCACTGGGTGGCCCCACCCCTAATTTTTTTTTATTTTTTCTTTACTTTTGCAAATCATTTTACCAGGAAAGATACATTGAGATTTCACTAATTTTCAAGTATGTCCTGGGTAGGCAAGGCCTAGGCTTTCACTTTCCAGGGGGCAGCAAAAAACCTCACCACTAATTGGGTTACTCACAGAGCACCGAAATGACGTCAACATTTTGGTGTTCTGTTTCTCCCTGCACTTCGGGGATAAAATTTCCCCACCCTGCAGTGAATTCACCATTCACCGCAGGGTCACCAAAGTGCATGGAGTCGGCCGCTGAATGCTGCCACCGCAAACCCGTGGCCTGCTGTTTTCAAAAGAACTGTACCGGCTGGGTGGAGTAGAGGTAATGTCACTGCTCTGTATGGAAAGAGCCTGTGGAGTCATGGGTTTGATCCCAGTGAGCAACCTCTCCAGTAAGTGTCCTTGGGTGAGACACATAACGGTACATACTCGCCACCCAGGACATACTTGAAAACGAGAGAAATCTCAATGTATCCTTCCTGGTAAAATCCTTTCTCAACTACTGAATGAAAATGTCTGGAATTTACATATAAGATCCTATGATTGATAATAAAAAGTTCTGTTACAGAAAAAAGAAAAACCGCTATTAAAAAAAAAGGGGGGGATTTTGCCCAAAAAAATCTGAAAAATGACTAAAAGATACTAAAAAAAATCAATAAGTAAAGACTTTTTACTGCAGATTAAAATAATAAATGATTTATTAGATATTGAATTAAAACGGGAATATTTTTAACATTGAAACCTATGGGGTTCGCCTGAATAAACCTGCTGATTGAAACCACCGAACATCAGGGCATTTCACTGACATTTCTCTGAGTCTCAGTACCACATGACTGGCTGAACCACGTGAAACGCACGCGCGCAGCTGCCCGCCCTTTCGTTAACACAGACTCTATTCTGGACTGAACACCCACCGGGAAGGGAATCAAAGCTACAGTGCACCCTCTGACAGTGTCACCCCACTGCTGACAAGATGCTCCACAGCATAATGCTGTGTGCTCATATACACTCGGTTTGCTGGGAGTTTTACTGCAGTGGATTCTGATGCACTCATACACACCGCACATTGCATTGCTGGGAGTTTTATTGCTGTGGATTCTGATACGCTGACACACACCAAACATTTTATTGCTGGGAGTTTTATTGCTGTGAATTCTGATGCACTCATACACACCGCACATTGCATTGCTGGGAGTTTTATTGCTGTGCAGTTCTGTGATATGCTCATACACACTGCATATTACTGTGGGTTTTATTGCTGTGCAGTTCTGTGATATGCTCATATGCAGTGCAAGTTTCTTTGGATTTTATTGTTCAACCAATTAGAGCGGCTGTGATCCCGCTTACTTGACATGCGTGGCTGTTCTTTGTAAAAATGCTTGAATTTAAACATTTCATAATTTTCTTTATCTCAATAGATACATTTGAAATGGTATACAAAATATACAAGTAGGCACTTGGTATCCACTTTTAATATAAAGAGAGGAAAAGGTGCAGCTTTAAGGCTAGGGTCAAACGAAAGCATTTTTACACGCGAACGTAAAAAAGTGCGTCCGAACGAATTGACGTATTTTTTCACGGAATGCGCGAAAACGGTCATACGATGCGCATTTTTCGTGCGTGATTTCTTTCCGATCGTCAATAAAACTCTTTTTGCGTCTGGACGTTATGTAGGCTGGACATTAGCAGTGTCTGACATCTCCTAATCACGCAAACACGCCGCTATGCCGCAGCTGCGCACTCAGTACGTCCGTACTAGCGGTTCGGCGTTCTCGAAAAAATGCGTTTGTTTTCCACTTGCGTTGCACGGCCGGACTTTCGTGCGACCGTACTTCGTATATTGGCCGTCATTGCCCGTCATTTGCTGCTAGTGAGGCCGTGATTATGTGCGCCAGAACGCACGTTAAAAGTGCGCTGGTCTGACCCCAGCCTTAGATGAAGGGTGGGGATTAACCAGGAAGGGGTGCCTCAAATTTAAATTGGGGGGTGCACGAGTTTAGTCAGGCCTAGGGCAGCACAAAACCTAAATACACCACTGGCTGCTTCCCTACAACATCGGAAAGGTCACGCAGCAGAAGCACCACGGATAGGGGCAAATGACGTGGTGATTCTACCAGTCATTCAAGACCGCCTGTGGTTTCCCATATGGAAATAAACCATGTTGCATGAACCCGGTTGGTGGTTTATACGGCCATGTCTGGGGGATTGTCTAAATATGGACATGGTTAGTCTACCTATTTTATCACATTATACACCATGTGACATGAAGCCAGCCTGTGGTTTTTATCGGCCAGGGTTGGGGGATTGTTTTTTAATTAAAAGCATGGTTTAGAGTAATTATTATCGATCAGATAGTATTCCATGTTGCTTGAAGCCAGTTGGTGGTTTTGTACGGCCACAACTGGTGGATTGCGTTTAAATTGGGCATGGAGTTAGGTAATTTTATGGCACTCAGATTATTTTACCATGTGGCAAGAAGCCGGCGGATGGTTTGTTCGGCCACAGCTGGGGGATTGCGCTTAAGATGGACATGGTTTAGGTTAGGGAGGAGCGGTGAAATAGGCGGCCTGGCACGTGGGGGGGAGGGTCTGCAGGGTACGGGGTGAGTTGTGGTTTCATACGGCCAGGCTCAGGTGCCTTCCTGGTTTGCAGATCCTCTCGGCCTGCTATCTGCCATAAAAATACACTGAGAAGACGTGTGGTCATCCTGCTTAGCCACGTGGGGCGCTATTTCTGGGCAATGCTTGTGGTGCATTGCAGTTGCCAGTGTTATCTGGTGAAGCGTATTTGGCATACGAGGATCGATAATAATAATTCTGCCTTAGAGGCAAAGAATTTGGCCTTAAGTAATAAAAGACGTGACCTTTTCAAAATGCCAATACTTTGTTGTGTTTTTATTTATGGGGGGGGGGTCGGGTATACTTGGTATTAGAAGGTAACTTACATGGGAGAAGTTGTAATAAGAGAATAGGGGTACAATTCTTAAAATCCATCACGTCACAGTTTCATTGAATAAAGATCTCCTGCGCTGCTCATTACCTGACAGAGTTAAGTCATACACTCTGATATTCCAGCTTTACCTGAAACCCCCATCTAACTACCAGCTCCCGGTTATCACCGGCTTCCTGTCTGTTCACCAGATCTCAGCTCCAGCAACTACCTTCATCATCATCATTTACAACCCGGTCAGCTTGTACATATTTACCTTCCTCCACCCATACGTCCCTGTGTATCTGTGCAGATCACTGCACCCTGGGATCCCCATATCCCCATCACCCGGTGCCACCCTGGTACCAAGGGGGACTTTGGAACCTGCTTCTCTGTATTGTACAGCGCACAGGGCTAAGTGAGTGTCATTGGTTTGGTCAGATTTTGGTCTAATGATACAAACATCAATAAGTAATGTGTAAAAAAAAAAAAAATTAAAAAAGTAAACGCAAAAATTTTTTTTTGTTCTGTTTTACGGCAAAGACAAAATATGCTTTTACATATAAACACACAATGCCGCTGCACTAACTCAACTAACGCAACATATTCTACTCCTTCCCCTGATTTGACGCAGAGAGAAACGGATTTTCAGCTGTTTAAAATGATTTTTATTTATTTAAAGTCTTGTTTTGGGGCAAACTAAAAAAAAAAAGTCATTCTGGCATTTTTTTTGGGGGGGGGGGGACTTCACATTTCTGCCTCTCCAGGCTCCCGAGACACAAATCCGGCCCTGTGTCTGGTGCATCTCTGGGCTGTTTAATGGACGCAGAACTAGCTCCGGGATGTCACAATCCTCAGTCTGAGCCCAACCCCCGTCCACTTCAATATATCCAATATACAGATAAATTGTGCTGCGTCCTGTGCCAGCTGCGCCGCTATATAGGCAAGCAGCAAAGAGCTGTTAACCCCGTCCTGCCTGGAAGCCATGATCCTCCCTTATGTCACTTTGTCTGGACCATCTCACAGGGGCAGGAGGGTGAATCTTTCTTTGTGGATCAGTCAGTCAGGGGTTAACACAATCCATTCTAGACATGTGCATTCGTTTTAGTACTAAAACGATTTAGTCCGAATTTTGGATAATTTAGTTTTCGTTGACTCAAGATACAAAACTGTTCAGTACAAAAAAAAACGAAAGAAACTAAAATAAAATGCACTATATTTTAGTTTCAGTCCTTTTTGTGATATTACATTGAGTGAAGGAGACCAGTAATGAAGCAAAGCTAAAAGGTTTGTATGTGTAATCCTTCCCGACCCCGACCCGAAAATCTGACAGTGATAGAGCTCCAGAATACTCACTCGCAGCACAGACAGCCAGCACAGGAGAGGAAACCTTTACTTAACCCTTGCATGTCTATGAGGCAGACAAGATAATAAAAGCAGCTGGAGAAGGAAAACATTCAAATAAATCACACTGAAAGCTAATGACAGAGGAGGGCTGGATAGTAAAAACCCCTTTATAACAAGCAGCGCTGGGAGAAGAGAGAGACTTTATAAAACGTGTGTTATCTCCCCTCCCGCTCTGCATAATAGGGGCTTAGGTCTGATACATTTTATATTATCCAGGAGCACTGTCCCCCTTTCCTCATCTATAATACATGTTTTATATAAAGTCCCTCTCCTCTCCCAGTGCAGCTTGTTATAAAGGTTTTTTACGTCTGATACATTTAGTATCCAGCTCTCACAGTTACTCTGTCATTATGAGCCTTCAGTGTGATTTATTTGAATGTTTTCCCTGGATTTAAAGTGCTTTATTTTATTATAAAAATCTATTTTCACCAGTCATCTCTTCTCTGAGCTTTCAGACCGATTTACGATAATATTTCCCTCTCCCCTGCTTTTATATTCCTGTGTCTCCCCCACAGAGATACAAAGTTTAAGTAAAAGTTCCCTCTCCTGTGCTGGATAAGCATTGCATTCCGAAGTTCTGCACCCTCCACATGCCAATGCAGTATGATGTTCTATACAGAGAGGGGCATTAATTAATTCAGGAGGATGTTATCTACATTATACAGAGAGGGGTATTAATTAATGCAGGAGGATGTTCTATACATTATACAGAGAGGAGCCTTTTTTTTAGCCCTTTAAATCCAGTGGCTGTGAGCACTGAGATCAGCTGCTTGTTATATTATCTCTCAGTACAATGTATCAGGCTCAGCTGTTACAGTAACTGACTGTAACAGCGCTCAGAGTTTAAGTAAAACAAGGAAATAATATTGTTCTAACCTCTTACATATAAAAATATTATTTACTAGTTTTACTGAAACTCTGAGCGCTGTGATGAGCAGCAGTCAGTTACTGTAACTGCTTTACCTGACACATTGTGCTGAGAGTGAGTGATACTGTAACAAGCAGCGATCTCAGCCCTCTGAGGAGCCACTACAATAGTAATTGTATCCACTGGTTTTCGGATGAATGAAATTAGTTTTCATACTAAAGAACTGAAAACAAATTTCTTTAGCAACTAAATAAATTGCATTTTAGGACTAATCCATTAGTTCAAAATGAAATGTTGTGCTGTGCACATGTCTAATCCATTCCACTTCAGCTGCTAAAACCCGGAATAAAAATCAGGGAAAGCGGGATCTGAGCCACACGATTATTCACTAAAATGGGAAAATCCTTATAGATACAAGACAAAACGAGCAAATTCAGAACGATCATCAACGCAGAGACTTCAGAGAAATCACCGAAAATAAACAAAGGGTGGAGCATTAACTCTTTATATACAGAGAGGCAAGAAAAGTATGTGAAGGGTTTGTAACTTTATAAAATCTGGTTTTATGTTCCTGTAAATTACAGGAATCAAACACATGGGGCTCTATTCCATAGTGAAAGCTAACTGTTGCGTTTAGGTGAGTAAGGGTTAACGTCAGGATGAGTGAATATAAGAATGCCCCCCTTTTTTCCTCCCTAATGTTAAAACCCGTTGGTGCGCGCTTCTTGTACTTCGCGCATCCTATACTTAACATGAGGAGCGCAATCTGTAGTTAGCGTTAGAATAAGTAAGGTGTTACAGAGAGAATCCCCTGCACCTTTATGGAAGGGGGACATGACTGATGGCCTGGGCCGGATGGTCAGAAAAGGAAATGTGGAGCTATTGGTCATATGTGTGCAACATTGTTTCACTACCTATATATGCATCTGTGGGGGTGGGTTCTGTCTCTTTGTTCCCTGCCAGCGTCAACTGTGCATCAAGGAGATTCTGTGAGAGACCAGGAAACGTGGTGATTGAAATGGCTGTTATTTATTTTGTTTGTTTGCTGGGTCAGCTTAGGGAGTGTGTCACACATATCAGGAAATGAGCTGCTTTTTGTCCCATATATCAGGAAATGAGCTGCTTTTTGTGTCCCACATATCAGCAAATGAGCTGCTTTTTGTGTCACACATATCAGCAAATGAGCTGCTTTTTGTCCCACATATCAGGAAATGAGCTGCTTTTTGTGTCACACATATCAGGAAATGAGCTGCTTTTTGTGTCACACATATCAGCAAATGAGCTGCTTTTTGTCCCACACATATCAGCAAATGAGCTGCTTTTTGTGTCCCACATATCAGGAAATGAGCTGCTTTTTGTGTCACACATATCAGGAAATGAGCTGCTTTTTGTTGATCAGTCCATTTGTCTGTATCTGGGCCTGTAAACACAAGTTTTATCAGCTCCCTTTAGATTGATTAATTTTCAATGTTCCCTGATTCTAAATCCAGGGAAGGAATGCTCTTTGTGTTGCTGTTTGCTGCCATGTCTCTCTGACCCCACTCCTGGTACCATGTGATGAATCCACTGAAGTATTTGCAGACAACAAGGAGTTTGATAAGAAAAGATTATACTCAGCAGCATCATCTTACAATGGCTGCCACTCCCCGCCCCGGATCACATGACTGTTAACTGTTTCCTAACATGCTGAATGAACTAGGCATAATTATGATATATTTAAAATATAATATGAAGCATACGCATCATTAAAGGGAGCATGCTGCTGCTCGAGGTTTCATTTTGCAGGACTTGCTGTACGAGACTTTGGTGCCGGCCCATGAACAGTCTCCTGAGGATGCTGAGGAGCCCTACCAGTGGCAGAGGGAACGGCACACTAAGCCCCCAGTTCGGTTAAGCCCGAGGCCTCGCAGTTCAGAGGCATGATGGTGGAGCTGAGGTGCAGGACGCCGTTTCCCTGGTCATCTGAGGGGTTTATCGTCTTGGATACGCCGCCTCATGAGCTGCGTTCTGGATTGTGGCGGAGGGTGAGCATGGTGCGTGCTGCTGCTGCAGGTTTTTTCCCCTCTGGTTTTAGGTGCAGTGGTTGGTGAGGAGCAACAAGCGGTTGGTGCTGGCCAGGCTGTTGAGGACCGGTGTCATACCGGTGGCTGTGGACAGATCGGCGCCCTTACCTAGCACTTCGGTTGGTGGCTTTATGGGTCGGAATGGTCGTTTACAGCGCTCTCTTCCGAGGGGTGGCTTGGATTCTGGATCTGGAGGTTTGCGGTGAATGCCTAATATCAGTGGAGGTGCTGTTTCTGGGCGACCATCACTGGATCCACCTTTGTCTGCTGTCCCAAGGGCTGCTGGAGGATCATCCATGCTGGCGGCTGGTGAGTCGGGTTTTGGGGGTGCGGTGTTTGGATCGCTGGGCCTTTCGGGCACTGATGCGTCTGGCAGGGCTAGTGGGGTGACGACGGGGTTAATAGAGACCCTGGTTGCGGCTATTAGGCACTGGCAGGATGGGTCGGTTGCTGTGTCACGTGCACAAGCGTCGCTGGGTTCAGCTGGGCATGCTGTTGCTGGGGGCGCGGCGTCTGTGTCAATTTTGCGCCTGGTTCCGCTGTGATGGGAGCCCCTGAGTCTGCTCTTTCACAAGGTTTGGGGCCTGCTTCTGCTCCTTTGCAGGTTCCTGCTGTGCTTGGTGGAGCGGCGCTTGCAGCTGGGGCTTCCCCGTTGGACGCGGTGGTTGGACCTTCGGTACCTGCTGCGGTAAATGTTCCTGTGCCACTCGCTAGTGGTATTCCTGTGCCTGGTGCAGTTGGTCCTGCGGTAGGCTCTTATGGGGCTTGTAATTTATGTCCAATGGGCCTACAGGTCTTTAATGACATTAAGGAGAAAATTTGGAAAGGTGAATATGTTGATGTTATGACTTTGCTTTTCTTCGGATAGGGAGACAATTGATCGTCCGAAACGTGTTGATTCCTTACCCAGGGGCAAGGATAAGGACCAAGCGAAGACTTTGCCACAGACCTTTGGTAACTGGATTCAAGGTTTTTCTAGCTTATAGCGCAATTTTGTGTGAGGGTTTCCCCGACCACAGCGTGTCTTTGCGCGTTTAGTCTTAATATGGTGGGGCTTGCAAAATTTACGGGGGTCTATTTGGTTTTGTTACGACCAACAGTTTTGGCAGAAGATGGTGGTGCGTCCTGGGCTCCACTTTGATTTGCAGGACGCCAATCTGTGGCTCTTACTCATGATGCCAAACTGCCCAGTGGTGTCACCCTTTCCTGCATCCGCGGTGCCCGGAGCCCCTGGAGTGCCCGCGGGTGCAGAGAGGGGGTGATGCTGGCTCTTTAATGAGTCCCATTGCCGTTGGTCCTCTTATTGCAGGTTCAAGCATGAATGTTCTTCCTGTGGGGGGTCCCAACCGGCATTTCAATGTTTCAGAAAAGGACATGGCTCGGCCTTTAGGGCTTCAGATCGGACAGCCTGAGGTTTTTTTTGGGGGGCTCTTTGTCGGGAGCGACGTGGATGGCATATTCTCAGGTCTGGCGGAGGTGGGGGTCACGGGGGAACGGGGTTGGCATTCTGCGGAGGATCGTAGGGGCAACCTTGATTTATTTCAATTCCCTCTGGGAGTAAGGGGGCTCCGGTTTGGGAGCGGCCGGAGTACTGACTGCCCTTTCTTTTTGTGCGAGGCGGTTGGTTGGGAGGATGTTGATCGGGATTTCCTGCTTTGAAGGATTGTTTCGGGTTGGCGGCGGACTGCGGTGCCTGAGGTTCGGCGCCCAGCTTCTGGCCTCATGTTTTTGGAACTGTTGGATGTTTTACTCGGCGTTTGTCGTGATCTTTTGAGGTCGCGATTGTTTACAGTGGCGTTTGCCTTTGCCTTTTATGGTGCCCTGAGGGTGGGTGAGCTGGTTGCTCCTAACTATTAGATGCATTCTACCTTGCGCCTTGCGCATGTTTCTGTGTCAGTCGATGAGGTGAGGTTTTTGATTGTCAGGTACAAGACGGACCGCTTGGGTAGGGATGTTCTGATTACTTAAATGTGATTGGGGTGATCGGGTGTCCTTTGGGCCTCACGCGGGAGTATTTGGCTATTCGGCCGGATTTCACTGACTCTTTTTGATTTATATTGATGGGGTTCCTTTGACTTGATACCAATTTCCGACTGTTTTTAAGCGATGCGTTCAGGTTTTGGGTTATGAACCGGGGTTGTTTGCCTCCCATTCTTTTCATATAGGCACGGCGACTGTGGCTGCGGGTGCTGGCGCGTCGGACGGCATGATTCAGCGTCTGGGTAGGTGGGATCAGATCGCTTTCGCTCTTAGGTTCGTCCTAACCTTTTATAATTTCAGCTGCTTCCCCAAGGATCGTCTGGAGAGTGGGTCATTCCTTCGTGCATTGGGCGGCCATGTGGGCTGAGCATCAGCCGCATGGCAAAAATCTTGGTTTCCGGTGGAGGTAGCGGAGATTCACTGGTTGGAAATCCAGGGTTTGCGTTGGGCTCGGTTGTCGAAGGAATGCAATGTTTTGGCTGGGAGGATTCCCAGGGAGGTTATTTTAGTTGTTCATACTGGGGGAATGATTTGGGGAAGGTTCGTTCGGTGGACCTGATTCGGGCTATGAAGCTGGATCTGGCCCGCTGTTTTGCTAAATTTGGGGGATTGTCACTGGTGTGGTCTGACATTATTTCTCGACCTCGTTGGGAGGAGATGGCGGCGCCACGGGCCAATGACAGGGCTAGGAAGAGGGTTAGCAGGGAGGTTTCTAAATTTGTTCGGCAGTTAGGGGGGTTTCAATCCATCACACGGAGTTGGAAGGCGACAATCAGAATGTGATTCGCGGTGATGGGGTCCATTTGACGGACATTGGTTTGGATATATTTTTAACTGGTTTGATGTCGGGGATTGAGGAGGCACTGTCTGCGGTGGGCCCAGGGGCAGCCATTAGGAGACCATGGTGCCCCTGGCGTTGGCATGGTTCCTGGACAGCAGTGCTTTAAAATGGTTAAGCCGCCTTCGGGTGAGGCATTTAACGAGACGAGCCCCGCTTGATCTCGGTCAGGCGGGGTGACGAGCTCCTGGTTTTGGATCGGTAAACTGCCTATTACATGGGTAATAGGGCGGATAACGGAGGAAAAGCACTGCTGGATTACATGGTGGAAATATTTAATAAAGCTGTGGCCCTTTCCAGTTAAGAAGGTGTTGTGTCTTTCTTTATATTTAAGGGGTATGGGTCAAGGAGGTCCTAGGTTTAATCAGTCATGCTAGTGTGACACACTGTGTATTAAATGGATATTAAACACATTGCACCCCAAAAGAATACAGTGTGCAGAATGAAGTAATAAGCATTTTTTTATTTTGTCATGTCGTGGAAATTTTATTATGTGGACATTATATTCTAGGATGTGCGTAATAATTTGTCATCTGTCTCCCTGTGTTGGATTTGAATGTGGTTTTAAATCCAAACCAGCGGCAAAACCGTCAGTATGAAAACCTTCTTTTGGGCTTAGAGACATACCTGCTTTAAAGACATTTTAAGCCTTGTCTCAACACTGGTACCGTGTTGAGATAATAACTTTATTTGTCCCCGCAGATATGTCCATAACCCGTAGGAACAAGTAGATTGATCTTCACTCTCATACTGATCAATCTGAGCAGTATCTGAGTGGGGGTCCATATTGATGCGTGACGGGGGATGGGGACAAACATGGCTGACTGGGATCATGGAGATGGCTCAGGGATGAGTCATCTCCAGGAGGCCGGTCGGCCATTCTGGTCCACGCCCCTGTCCTTTTGATATGTAAATACTAGCAACCTGGCTTTCTTTTGTACAGCCAGGGGGCTACTGGGCGTGTGCGATTGTCTAATAAATTAAGCAATCCAGGAGCCACAACTTCACTGGCCACAGGATTTTCCAGCTTGAAGCAGCGTGTTTGTCTGATTCCTCCTGGGACACAGAGAAGTACTTCGTTCTTATACAGAAAGAGCTATATATAGCGTGTATTTTTATAGTGACGGATTTGTTTGTACTGGGCGCACTTTAATACTGCAGTGTACCTTTTTAGTGCACCAGGACTTTATGCGCAAACACCAAACTTTCCATAACAGTCATTATTGACAACTCCATCAATGTATTGTCCATAGCTCTTTTGCTGCTGCTTTAACCTCCTTTCAGCAGGTGGCGATCGCTGTGTTCTCAGTCACAGGAACTGTAATCGGTGCCATGTGGATGTCTCAGTGGTTCAGTAACCCTGAAGCCAGCACTGAATGCAGTGGAGAGAACCAGCGTGTCCAGAGTAAAAACCAGACATACAGGGTTATTCAGAGAGCGGTGAAAAGCAGGAGAATGACTGGAGAATGAAAAATTCGAGGTCAAAATAGCTAAACCAGAAAAATTCTCCCTTTCTTCTCACTTTCCAAATCGGCTATTTTGACCTAGAATTTTTAATTCTCCAGTCATTCTCCTGATTTTCACCGCTCTCTGAATAACCCTGATATTTATTTGTTTCAGAATGATAAGCTTCTGGTGTTGCACAGAAGAAGCTCCGTCTCTTGATTCCACAAATACAACATATTTTGACGAGCCAGCCAGAAGTAACTTAAAGCAAGAAAAGACTAATCCTTTTACCAGAGACCAATTTAGAAGTCACTAGAATGTTCTTTGAAGAAAACTAAAAACGTTAGAAAACGGAGCAATTGCAAGATGAAGTGAGCGCAACGCTACTGCGGCTAGAGAAAGCTCGTCTTGTGGAAGTTTGCCACTTTCTAAAGTGCCCAGAATAAAGTATTATTAATCTTTATTTATAAAGTGCCGTCATATTCCGCAGCGCTGTACAATAAGCACAGTATAGACAGGGTTACAATACATTTGTAGCGCTCACTCCCGGAGGAGCCGCTGAAAATGAACCACGGGTCAGTCTCCCCGCACTAGGGAATAAATATACTACAGCACCGTTGTGGATTTTATAAATGATATAGTTTACTAAAGTAAAAGGCATATAATGAGACATGGTGTTCGTAGATATATTTACAGTATTTCGTATCGCGGTAAACGCGCAGCGGAAAAAGAAATGCGAGGCTTCGTATTTTGGGAAAATGCGCAGCGGAACAGAAAAAAATACAATGCTTCGTAATTTCGAGAAACGCGTAGCGGAAAGAGAATACAATATTTTGTAATTCGAGAAACGCGCAGCGGAAAACAAAATAATATGCAAATCTTTACCCCTTTTTGGGATATTAGGGAGTGAGTCCCGCACAGGTTAAGTCCTGGACTGTAAGTGTATGTGTGTGTTATGGTACCCGGGTACTATTCAACTGGCCAGTGAATCTCTTAAACGATGTCTTCGACTAGTCAAGTTGGGGCCCTGTGGGTTTTTGAAATAAACAGCAGCGTGCTTTCTTGACTTTATAAAACCGGCCTTGGAGGCCTCTCACCCATCCGCTCGATCACCAAGGTTCCTCTGACCCAGGACGTCCCTCCGCTCGGTGCCTTGCTGGGATACTGGCTACTGGATCCGTTGTCTGGCTCTCTTTGCTCCAACAGTGACTGGTACAGCTACCGCCTGCTCTCCCATTCAATGGACCTGCAGTACTCCTAACTCGAGGGTCCTCCGCTTCCTTGACAGCAGCTTGGGTAATGCCTGTGGATCACTGGGTCTCCTTCTTGCCAGGCTGGATAACCCCACTTGGAATCCTGATAGGCCGCACTTGCGCTCCGGCCTAGTCACGGTTCCGCTCTGCAGCACTGTGTCCTGTCTCTTTCACTCCCTGGCGCACTCTGCCAGCTATCTCCACGAGGCTCAGGATGTACCTCGGCGTGTCCCACCCACTTCCTGTGTCCGTTCCCAGAGCATGCCGGGAAATGTAGTCCCAATGTTCAGTGTCTCTTATCGCGCTTGTCTCCCTCCGGTGGCCAAAAATAGGTACTGCCACAGTAAGGTTTTAAACACAGCGCTACACATTGAACAACATTTGACAAACAGTACAGGAGGAGATGAGGGCCCTATTCCCGTAGGAACTCACAATCTAGAAGGGTTGGGGTTGGAAACAGGAGGAGAGGACTGTAAGGTGAGAGTGATTGATGGTTGCGTCAGTGAGTTGGGGGGTCGGCTTCCCTAAATAGGAACGTTTTAAGGGAGCGTTTGAAGGAAGAGAAGTTAGGGGAAAGTCTGACAGTACGAGGGAGAGTGTTCCAGAGAGTGGGGGCTGCGCGTGAGAAGTCCTGCAGTCTATCATGGGAAGAGGTGATGCGGGGAGAAGCTAGGCGCAGGTCACTGTTTGACCTTAGGGAGCGGGCTGGGGTGTATTTGATGATTAGTGAGGACACCAACAGATAGTGGGAGCCGAGTTAGTGTGAGCTTTGTAGGTCAGGGTAAGGATTTTGAATTTAATTCTGCAGTGGATGAGGAGCCAGTGAAGGGACTCGCAGAGAGGAGCAGCAGAGACAGAGTAGCGGGTGAAGTGGATGGAGAGCCAGTAAAGGGACTCGCAGAGACAGAGCAGCGGGTGAGGTGGATGGGGAGCCAGTAAAGGGACTCGCAGAGACAGAGCAGCGGGTGAGGTGGATGGGGAGCCAGTGAAGGGACTCGCAGAGACAGAGAGGCGGGTGAGGTGATAGGGAGCCAGTGAAGGGACTCACAGAGACAGAGCAGTGGGTGAGGTGGATGGGGAGCCAGTGAAGGGACTCGCAGAGACAGCAGCAGAGACAGAGCGGCGGGTGAGGTGGATGGGGAGTCAGTGAAGGGACTCGCAGAGAGGAGCAGCAGAGAGCGGAGGAGCGGAGATTGAAGACAGTCAAGAGGAAGAGGAGGTTTTCCAGTGCTTGAAAGACCTGTTGTTTATTACAGAAGGTAAGCAGGGTGTGGCAGAAGCAGAACCAATGGTAAAGGAGCCAATTTAGATGAGAGACCTAAGAGAGAAATACCTCCAACTGCAACAATCTCAAGATGGAGCTCACAAAGCGTTAGATGAGGAGATGAGAACACGAAAAGATAGGATTAGCGTAAGCAGCCGAAGTATGAGAAAAGTGGGGGAAGTAACAGTACCGTAGCCAGTCACTTCAGGGAATTCAGAAACTGTGGACAGATTGGAGAAGCAGGACATAAAGACAAGCTGTCCTACACGAGCCTGGCCCACCAGATTTGAAGCAGGAATCCGGAAGGGACATTCTGAAGCGGAGATTATTGAGGCCATGATACGGGCTGTCAGCCACGGACTTCATCTCAGAGATATGTTGGAGATTAAGAGTTGACTTACTCTCAGCACGTTGAAGACTATCCTGAAGGGACACCATAAGGAAGATAGCTCCTCTGATCTGTTCCTTAAGCTGATGAATATCTCTCAAGAACCCAAAGAGTCAGCTCAGAATTTCTTCTTCAGAGCAATTGAGTTGAAAGAAAAGCTGCGTTGGAAGTCACGTAACCAAGAACCTGAAGACCAGTACAGTCCACCCTTTATTCAACAGACGTTTCTTCGTTCTATTGAAACTGGACTCCAGAGTGATGCCATAATGTTTCAAGTAAAACCTTACCGTGATGATATCGCTGTCCCAGATGAAGTACTGATTGAAAGCGTGAATGAAGCAGCTCATTTAGGAGGAGGAAAGACAACAGAACTTACAGAAAACTGTTTATGGGAAAGGTCCAAAACTAAATGAACTCAACAGAGCGGTACAATCCCATGGCAGAGAACCCGCGACTAGAGTATCAACAGGCTTAAGAGATATTTGAAAAGGGTGGAACTGCTGGAAACTTACATAAAACACCGGCAAATCTTAATCTAAAGCAGATCCCTATAAGCTAATTAAAGACCACAAGGCGGATGTGTTTGAAATGATGAAAATGTTCCTCACAGCAATGGAGACCAGCAGTCAACTACAACCAAGAGTGTCCAATGATCAGGACACAAGCAAGACAGAGAAGTTGTAATACTTGTTCTTGGATAGAAAACTGGCTAAAAGATAGGGCACAGAGAGTGGTCATAAATGGAAAATTTTGAAGATGGACTCCAGTGGTAAATGATGCCCCTCAGAGGTCAGTTATAGGCCCAATTCTATTCAATTTATTTATAAATGACCTTGAAAAAGGCATCAAAAGTCACGTGTCAGTGTTTGTTTGTCGTGTGTCAGTGTTTGTCGTGTGTCAGTGTTTGCAGGTGACACAAAACTAGGAAGAGTGATACAATGTGAACAGGATGTTACTTTGCTGCAGAGGGATTTAGATTGGGGCAATGGTCCCCAACCCTGGTCCTCAGGGCCCACTAAGCGACCAGGTTTTCAGGATCGCCTTGGGGAAATGTAGCCTGAATCCTGCAATCAGTGAGCGGAAAATCATATCACCTGTGCTGTGCTTCAGCTATCTGGCAAACCTGGCCTGTTAGTGGGCCCTGAGGACCAGGGTTGGGGACCTCTGGATTGGGGGACTGGGCACTTAAATGGTAGATTGAATTTAATGTAGATAAATGCAAAGTTATGCACTTTGGAGTGAAGAACACACAAGTAATTTATACCCTAAATGGTGCTGAGTTAGGGAAATCCAAGCAGGAGAAGGATTTGAGAATAATCATAGACTGCAAACTCAGTAACACAATGTCCATGGGCGTCCGCAGAATTTTTTTTGGGGGGGGTTTTAATGGCATCCATATTCCGCCCTTTTCACAATGTCATGAAGGGGACAGTCATAATATAAAGCGTAGTAGTACACAGTTTGCGAAACATGATGCAAGACTAATAGAAGAATAAGGCTGGCGGCACACTAGCAAACATTTTGCGTCCGTCTGACCGTACTGTTTGATGTCCGTCGTAGCTTTATAAAGGAGTCTATTAAACACAGCACACAAAGCACCTGCGCACTTGTTAACGGACGGGCAAAGCATAAAGCAATGGATGCAAACATAACATTGACGTGAAAAAGCAAAACGGATGCAGAAACAACGCCGTCATGTATTATCCTAGGGTGTTGAGACATCAGACGTTACGGACGCACTTTACGCAGTACAGTATGCTCGTGTGCCGCCTCCCTTAAGGTGTAAGTGTCTGATCTGAGTGTTGCATTTTCTAGGCCATCTCTGTATACACACAGCAGGCCCCCTCCAAACATATACATACATACACGCACCACACCAGCCCCCTTCCTACACACATATACATACATACCAGGGGCGGATCCAGAGACTAGTCACGGGAGGGGCACTGACAGAAAATAGGTGTTTTAGCAGAGAGCCCGACTCACAAGAATTTACAGAGGGCCCGGCTCACAGGAATTTACAATCTAGAGGAGCAGAGGGCCTGGCTCACGGAGTTTACAA
>RXON01003957.1:0-21264 GCA_009667805.1 Leptobrachium leishanense | reverse complement strand
TGATGTGCTGGAACAATGGATATACAAGTGTTGTGTGCGCTGAAGGCTAAGAGAATGTGAAGAATGTTGATTGTAAATAACTGACATAATCTAATTAGATGGGTGTGCTAGTAATTAGTATGGGTATGCAAATTGTGACTGTATACTTCAGCATAAATAGTGGCGTTGTTCATTAAAAGAGTCAGTTCATCTGAGTGTTTGAAACATACAGCTCTGCCTGGTGTTGTCATTTCACGTCGGCTACATATCACCACCACCCAGGAACGGGTCCCTCTAACTCTCCGCAGCAGAACATCGATTCGCCGCGCCGTTGCGCCACCTTGAATCAGTATCTTGGGATACCGCAACCACCCCGAATCGGGACCTCGGCTGAGCGTCGTGCCTGCATCTGCAAGGAGACTCTAACCGAACCGCGGTTCGCCACGCAGACCGTCTCCAGCCCTTCAATGGTCAGTAGATCCGCTGCTCGAGACGCCGAGTGCCGTGCCACTCGGTAGTCGGACGGATTTCCGCCGTGGGTGCCCCATCTACTCTCCAGATCTCCACCGCCACGTAGTCTTCTACCCAAGCCGCTCGAGACACCGGGTGCCGTGCCACTCGGTAGTCGGGCTTGGCAACACCAACGAGGGGGTCAGATAGAGCAGGACCGCAGGCGGATACTCCATTCCGTCATACTGGTGGCAGCGGTGGGATCGCTCTCTGCAACCCCCCAGCAAGGAGACCTACACCATGGCGGTGTACAGCCATTACAACAGGGACACCCTGCGCGGCATGCTGGAGAATCGGGAGGAACTCCTGGCAACAAAAATAGGAAAACCCTAATGAAGGAGCTGACCAGGATGGATCAGAAAAGGGTGAGCACCCCAACCCTGACTCAGGACCCTGATGAACCCCTTCGGCGGAGAGCTCGGTCCCTAATTGAAATATTCGGCCTCACCCACTCCGAGGACATGGTGAGCCGACTAGTGGTGGACCTCAAAGTGTATGAGGAGAAGGACCGTCAGCACGAGTTGCGGATGGCGGCGCTCTGTATGAGGAGTGATGAACTGTCTAACCCCGTCCCCAAACCCGTAGAACCCTGGGTCGAGGTTTACAGCTCGACTGGAGCTTCACCCGGGGAATCTGCACCCCCCAGTGATCACCCTTTCGGGACTTACAGCTCGCCTGGAGCCTGTATTGGGGACATCGCACATCCCAGCGACCTTGGATGGAGACTTACAGCTCGTCTGGAGCTGCATCCGAGGACGCCACACCCCCAGTGAGTGGCAGTGCCACTGTTTCAGCACCCTCGCGGACTCGAGGGCGGAATTCCCAAGAAGGCTGCAGGAGGGCCTGGTCCGGTACCATGGGTCCACAGTGGAGACCACCGGGTACGAGTGGCGAGACGAGATCCGCCAGGAACTTTGGTACGAGGCCCTGTACCATGAGAGGGACTACCATGACGTCTATGTTCCCTCCGACGCTGTCATCCACCGGGTGCAGTATGACGCTCGAGCAGCGTTCCTGCAAGATCGGGCCCCGGAGGAGTGGGAGGCAGAGCTCCAGTACCTGGTGCAGCAGGAGATTGCACTGGACGCCGCGTACCGCGCGCTCCGGTGGCTAGCCGGCCCCCTGATACCCCGCACCATTGACGGCGCCTCCACCGCAGGGCCCCGCTATGGTGGCACGGGGCTGCTCTACGAGAGCATGGCCACAGACCCTGGGTTCGGAGAAGAGACAGAAGAGCGGTCGGAGGAGATACTGGAGCGACGGGAACAGGAGCTCCCGTACGACAGCAGGGACTCGGAGTTCGAGGAACTGGAGTTCCTAGCAGAGCGAGAGTGGGAGCTCGAGAAGGCCTACAGGAGATTGTTGGACAGCGTTCCGCAGTCGGGTCTGAGTCCCATGTACTGGGACAGGTCGGCGGAAGGAACCGACAGTCCACAGGACTTGGAAGTATGGGAGGCCGAGATGCTCCCATGGGTCCCCGTTGGGGCCCCAGCAGAAGAAGCTACCCCCTTCAACTCGCAGGATGACATGGTGTCCGTGCCCACGGGACCAGCGGAGGAGCTGGCAACGGGGCAGAGCGCCGCTGGCCTCTGCCCACCCTCAGCAGCAGAGAAAGTTATCCTCCACCCAGCAGAAGAGCTGGCCATGGGGCAGAGCGCCGCTGGCCTCTGCCCACTTCCCACAGTCTGCCAGGAGGAGCAGACAGATGGTTCCCCCGGGCTGGGTTGTTCGCAGCCATTGACCGCCCTGGGGATGGAAGAAACCACCCTCCCGCAAGGAGGCCCCCACCCAACCGAAGAGCTGGCCACAGGGCAGAGTGCCGCTGGCCTCTGCCCACCTTTTCCCAGCTGTCCCGAGGGGCAGGAGGGGGATACCCTGGAGCTGTTTTTCCCACAGCCGCTTGCTTTGTCCGACCCCCTGATTGTTATTTCTGCACCCACCCCCCCAGCAGAAGAGTTGGCAACGGGGCAGAAGGGCCGCTGGCCTCTGCCCATTTCCTACTATCCGCCCCAAGGAGCAGAAGGGGGATACCCTCGGGCTACCTATCCCGCAGCCACGGATCTCACCCGAGATGGAGGACGTCCTTCTCCTGCCGGGTGAGTCTTCTCCAGCATTCACCACCCCAGCCGACGCACTGGTGGCGGAGCAGAGCCGGTTGCCAACCTGCCCCCCTTGCAACCCTTTGGCCCGGAGGCCCTCGGCCGCCACCGGCTTTATCAACGGCTGACCAAGGCACTTGGGGTGCCTGCCTTTAGCCCCCTTTTTCCCCAAATACCCGAGACCACTGGAGATGGCACAGGTGGTACCTCTCCCCAACCAGGGACTCTTATTCCGGAGGGGGTACCCGCGAAGGACTTACAACCTGCCAGGCACGGCCGCGAGCACCACTGGAGAAGCCTGGCGGCTCGCCTCTTGCCCACGGACTATGGGCCGCAGAGACTGCACCGACTCCCCCTATACGACCCGTGTGGGTCCAACCGGGCTCGTCGGACTTTGGAAAGGGGGAGGAGTGTCACGGAAGGGACATAGGGGCTCGGCGCAGCGAGACCCAGGACTCAAACCCAAGACATTTTTAAAAGGACCTTGTTTTCCTTTGAACATTTGCAGTGTGCGTTTCAATGTATGAACAGTTTATTTTCCTTGCTAGATGTGGTTTTACTTGATGTGCTGTATTAAGATGTACCCTGTGTGATTTTAAATATACTTTACATCGTTTGGTTTTAGTTTAATTTAGTTTAGTGAAATGACATAGCTTTGGTTTTAAAACATACTTATATTCCTGTAGGTAAATGTGTGTTTGTATAAAACAGTAAACAAGTTTTGCTGTTGTGTAAATTATGCGTCAGGGATTTTCCCCATTATCTAGCTACATGTTTAATTTAAGGGATCTCTGATAGTGTGTGTTTAATCTGATGTGCTGGAACAATGGATATACAAATGTTGTGTGCGCTGAAGGCTAAGAGAATGTGAAGAATGTTGATTGTAAATAACTGACATAATCTAATTAGATGGGTGTGCTAGTAATTAGTATGGGTATGCAAATTGTGACTGTTATACTTCAGCATAAATAGTGGCGTTGTTCATTAAAAGGGTTCAGTTCATCTGAGTGTTTGAAACATACAGCTCTGCCTGGTGTTGTCATTTTACGTCGGCTACATATCACCCCACCCAGGAACGGGTCCCTCTAACTCCGCAGCAGAACATCTATTCGCCGCGCCGTTGCGCCACCTTGAATCAGTATCTTGGATACCGCAACACCACCCGAATCGGGACCTCGGCTGAGCGTCGTGCCTGCATCTGCAAGGAGACTGTACCGAACCGCGGTTCGCCACGCAGACCGTCTCCAGCCCTTCAATGGTCAGTAGATCCGCTGCTCGAGATGCCGAGTGCCGTGCCACTCGGTAGTCAGACGGATTTCCGCCGTGGGTGCCCCATCTACTCTCCAGATCTCCACCGCCACGTAGTCTTCTACCCAAGCCGCTCGAGACACCGGGTGCCGTGCCACTCGGTAGTCGGGCTTGGCAACACCAACGAGGGGGTCAGATAGAGCAGGACCGCAGGCGGATACTCCATTCCGTCATATGCGATGTCCCCAATACAGGCTCCAGGCGAGCTGTAAGTCCCGAAAGGGTAATCACTGGGGGTTGCAGATTCCCAGGGTGAAGCTCCAGTCGAGCTGTAAGCCTCGACCCAGGGTTCCACGGGGTAGGGTTCGGGGTTAAAATACTCAGTCTCTGCTCCGCGGAGCGCTGCCAACCGCAGCTCGTGCCGGCGGTCCTTTTCTCGCTCCTCTTCCAGCCGGACCTCCTGGAACACCCAGTTTATGCCCGCCTCCGATGGGGCAGCTCCCAGTAGGGCAATCCGTTGCCACACCTTTCTGAGGAAAGCATCTTCCGCTACCTTTGCGAGGACAGGGTTGGGGACGGGTAACGTCACCCTGTTCTGATCCATCCTGGTCAGCTCCTTCATCAGGGTTTTCCTGTTCTTATTGCCAGGAGTCCCTCCCCGGTTCTCCAACATCCCACGCAGGGTGTCCCTGTTGTAATGGCTGTACACCGCCATGGCGTAGGTCTCCTTGGGGTCTGCAGAGAGCTTATCCCACCGCTGCCACCAGTATGACGGAATGGGATGTTGTCCGCCTGCGGGTGTGCTCTATCTGCGTGCCCCCGGCGCTTACCGCTGGCCCGACTACCGAGTGACGCGGCACTCGGCGTCTCGTGCGGCCTGGCGTGACCCTGGGGAAGGGTTAGCGGGCAGTGGAGGGGACCCCTGTGCCGAACCAGCCCGACCACTGAGCAACACGGTACTCAGCGTCTCGAGCAGCTGGTTCACTGACCTTGTGGATGTGGGAGACGTCTGCGGAGCGGCCGTCCGAATATGGAGATCGGATCTGCCGCGGAGGAATAATCGGATCTTAGCGGGAAACGTTTCGGATCTGGTTGCGGATGAATCTTCGGATCGAATTGCGGAGAACGTTACGGATCTCACGGAAGCGGCTGACTGTTCGGATCTTATCTCGATCCCTGGATATACCGAAGCGCGGTACGCGGCCGCGCCTTTCGGATCGGATCCTGGTTGAATATACTCAGACTCGATGACCTCACGCTGCGCCTCTGTCCTGATGCTCGATGCAGGCACAGGGCGCTCGATTCGGTTCGGATCGTTGCTGGACACCGCACCGCCCCTGGCTGAGGGTGTTGAGCCATTCCGTGACACTCCTCCCCCTCCCCAAGGTCCGACGCACCCGGTTGGACCCCAACGGGTCGTACTGGGGTAGTCGGGGCTCCCCAATCCCCTGGTTCCCGGGCCGACTGCCGCGATAACCCATCTGCGTTACCGCTTTGCGACCCAGGCCGATATTGGATGGTAAAATTGAAAGGTTGGAGAGCCAGGCTCCACCGCAATAGGCGGCGATTTTCCCCGGCCACCCGGTTGAGCCACACCAAGGGGTTATGGTCGGTCATCACGGTGAAGGACCGACCGTAGACATAGGGTTGGAGCTTCCGTAGGGCCCAGACCAAGGCCAGGCACTCCTTCTCCACCGCAGCATACCCCACCTCCCGGGGTAACAGCTTCCGGCTGATGAACGCCACCGGATGATCCCCCCCGTCGTCCCCCACTTGGCTTAGGACAGCTCCCAGTCCGAACATGGACGCGTCTGTGTGAACAACAAAACGTTTGTTATAGTTGGGAGCTGCCAGCAGGGGAGCTTGGGTCAGGGCGGCCTTCAGTTGCCGGAAGGCCTGTTCGCACTCCGGGGACCACAGGACTTGGCGGGGCAGGGACTTCTTTGTCAAGTCAGTCAGGGGTTTGGCCAGGTCACTGTAATGGGGCACAAATTTCCTGTAGTACCCCGCGGTGCCCAGGAAGGCGAGGACCTGGGTCTTGGTCACAGGGGTGGGCCAATCTAAGATAGCTTCTATCTTGGCGGGCTCGGGCCGTTGTATCCCGCACCCCACCCGGTGGCCCAGATACTGCACTTCGGCCATCCCCACTTTGCATTTCTCCGGCTTAAGGGTCAGGTTGGCGTCCCTAATCCGGCCCAGGACTGTCCCTACATGGTCCAGGTGTTCCTCCCAGGTCTGGCTATAGATGGCTATGTCATCCAGGTATGCGCAAGCGAATCCCTGGAGGCCATCGAGGAGGCGATCGATTAACCGCTGGAAGGTAGCAGGAGCGTTCTTCATCCCGAACGGCATGACTCGAAACTGGTACAAGCCGAATGGGGTGATGAAGGCCGACTTCGGGGTCGCCTCCTCGGCAAGGGGAATCTGCCAATACCCCTTGCACAGATCGACCGTGGTCAGAAAATGACCCCGGGCGATCTGATCTAGCAACTCGTCGACTCGGGGCATGGGATAAGCGTCTGTAATGGTACAGTCGTTTATCCGCCGATAGTCGACGCAGAACCTGGTGGTACCGTCTTTCTTGGGCACCAGGACCACGGGCGACGCCCATGGGCTGGCTGACGGTTCAATGACCCCCAGCTCCAGCATCTCCCGGATCTCGGCCCGCATGGACTCGCGGACCGCTTCCGGGAGCCGGTATGCGGGTTGTCGAAGGGGTCTCTGACTGGGCGTGTCCACTTGATGGATGGCCTGGTCAGTGTATCCCGGAAGAGCCGAGAAAACCCCCGGGTAGTTATGACGGAATGGGATGTTGTCCGCCTGCGGGTGTGCTCTATCTGCGTGCCCCCGGCGCTTACCGCTGGCCCGACTACCGAGTGACGCGGCACTCGGCGTCTCGTGCGGCCTGGCGTGACCCTGGGGAAGGGTTAGCGGGCGGTGGAGGGGACCCCTGCGTAGAACCAGCCCGACCACTGAGCAACACGGCACTCAGCGTCTCGAGCAGCTGGTTCACTGACCTTGTGGGTGTGGGACGTCTGTGGAGCGGCGGCCGCGAATACGGAGATCGGATCTTAAGTGGAGGAATATTCGGATCTTAAGTGGAGGAATATTCGTATCTTTAAACGGAGGAATATTCGTATCTTTAAACGGAGGACTTTTCGGATCTTACGGGCCGGGGAATCTTCGGATCTGATCACCACTCACTTGGTATACCGAAGCGCGGTACGCGGTCCGCGCCTTCGGTTCGGATCTCACCTCGAACTGCTCGGAACGTAAGCTGGACACCGCACCCTGAGACCGCGCGGGGTGCTCAGACAGTATAATGCGGCGGAGAATAAAAGTCATCAGGCGAGGCTGGATGCACTGGTAAATCTGCCTTTATTTTTCACAACACACGCATTTATCAACTTTACACACTTATGAATACAATGGGGATCCCTGCCCGCCCACACAAGTCCCATTGGCCCTCGCTGGCAGGAGGCACCCTGGCCCCGATTCGTATTGGCCGTTACGAATCGGGGCGTTGCCGATTCGGCCATTTTACGATCTGAGTATTCTGATCTGAACCACGAGACGATCAGAAAATGGCGGCGGGCGAGGCAGACAAAGGGAATACATTTCACAATACCAACGGGGGACACTGTATTACACCACACACAAATCCACATCTAAAATAAAAAGTACTTAAAACTCCGTGGGTCCCACAGCACCTAAGTGTCCATGGGTATGAGTGCCACTATGCACCGCCCCTGGCTGAGGGTGTTGGGCCATTCCGTGACAGTAGTCATGAAGCAGCTGCCGCGCCTGCTTTTCAGGCCCTAACTCCTCCCCCAGCTGCACTTGATCCACCCCGGAAGGCTGCTTGGCTGCCCCCGGGAGTTCTACCAACGGGAATGGTTCCGTGTCCTCGGCAGCCGGCGCGCATATGGCGTCCACCATCTCTGGCCGCTCATGGTAGGCCTTCAGCATATTGACGTGGAACGTCCGCTGGATTCTGGTGTCTGCGCAGCTAACAACCACATAGGTGGTATCCCCCAGCTGGGTTACCACCTTGTAGGGACCTTGCCAGGCCGCCTGCAGCTTGTTCTGCCGCTGTGGCTTCAGCACCAGAACCTTCTGCCCCACGAGGAACGAGCGACTGCAAGCAGCGCGGTCGTACCACGCCTTCTGCCGAGCCTGGGCCGTCTCCATGTTCTCCTGTACGAACCCCGCGAGTACTGCCAACCGCTCCCGGAGCTTCAAAACGTAGTCCAACACAGGAACCCCATCTTCCTCCTGTTCCCCCTCCCACTGAGCCCTAACCAGATCCAGGGGTCCTCGCACCTGGCGCCCATATAGCAGCTCAAAGGGGGAGTAACCGGTGGATTCCTGAGGAACCTCCCGGTAGGCAAACAGTAGGTGGGGAAGATACTTCTCCCAATCCCTGCTTTCGTGCACAAAGGCCCGAATGAGCTGCTTCAGGGTCCCGTTAAACCGCTCGCAGAGCCCATTTGTCTGGGGGTGATACGGGGCGCTGTGCAGCGCCCTAACACCACAGAGACGCCAGAGCTGCTGGGTGAGCTCAGCGGTGAACTGGGTACCCTGATCGGACAGGATTTCTCGGGGAAACCCTACCCTCGTGAACACCTGGAGGAGCGCGTCCGCTACAGTGTCCGCCTGGATGTTGGCCAAGGCCACAGCCTCGGGGTACCGGGTGGCATAATCCACCACGGTAAGGATGTACCTCTTACCGGTGGCACTGGGCCGCGGTAACGGCCCAATGATGTCGACCGCCACCCGGCTAAAGGGCTCCTGAATGATGGGCATGGGGCGCAGGGGCGCTTTTGGGTGATCCCCGGCCTTCCCCGTTTTCTGGCAAACTGGGCAGGTGCGGCAATAGTCGCGGGTGTCTTCGCTAAGGCGGGGCCAGAAAAACGCGCATGCCAACCTGTGCCGGGTTTTCGTCTGCCCTAAGTGACCTGCAAGGGGAATGTCATGAGCCAAGCGCAGAAGCTCCTGCCTAGGGCCCTGGGGCACCACCATCTGCTTCTGCGGAACCTGCTTCTTCTTGGACCCCTCCCTCGCGGTGTACCGGTAAAGCAGCCCATCCTCCCACTCTATCCTGTCCTTCCTTTGGTCGTCCAGGCCCTGACCGGCCCGATCCCGGTAGCACTGTAGCGTGGGGTCGGTTTGGGTCTGGTGGCGAAGCGTCTCCGGGGAACTCCACGGGGAAGGGAGGTCAGGTGGGAAGGGAGGAGTCGGGACCCGTCGGGGTATGGGAGGTTGTGGGCGGTCGGGGTTGGGGGGGTCTGGGCGGTCGGGGAGGTTTGGGAGGTCGGGAAGGTTTTGGTTGGGATCTCACCTGGGTCCCGTTCGGAGTGCCCCTGCCGTGGCGTTTGCTCCATTGCCTAGTGGTTACTGGGGTAGCTGCATCTGTGGAGTAAGAAGAGACTAGCCGCCCCAGGTCGTTGCCAAGGAGCACCTCGGCGGCAGTTGCTTCAACAACCCCACCCTCACCACTCTCTCCCCGTTCCCCCAGTCCAGGTGAACCCGAGCCGTCTCGAGCCGGAGCACCTTTCCCCGGCCACCCGTACTGCAATGGTGCTTGCAGACGGTCGTTCGACTGAACCAAGTGAGGCCGGACCAGGGTAATGGTAGCCCCGGAGTCCCGCAGCCCCTCAGCGGGCCGCCCGTTTATCCACACCGCCTGACGGTGATGACGACGGTTGTCGTCCGCGGCGGCTTGCACGGGGTCGGCCTCATGTAACTGCTCCCATTCCTCCGGGGCCTCCGGCCACGGGGTTTCGGCGTCGCAGCAATGGACGGTCGACGACGGTCTGGCGGGCGGTCGAGTCGACTCCGATCGGTTGGGGCAATACTGCTTGTAATGCCCATCTTGATTGCACCCGTAGCACCGGACATTAGCCAAGTTGTTGGGCCGGCTGGTGGGCCGTGCTGCCAGCGTCCGGACAGCCGGTGGTGGGGGTGGTGGACATCTTCCGAGTGTCCGTATATTCGTCGGCCCAGGTAGCCGCTTGCTGCACTGTCTGGGGCTTCTTGTCACGCACCCACTCCCGGATAGCGGAGGGGGTGTGTTCGAAAAACTGCTCGAGCAGCAACAGCTGGGTAATTTCAGTCACCGACTCCGCTTTGCTACCCGAGAACCAGGTGCGTAAGTCCCGCTGCAAACGATGGGCCCACTCAACGTGAGTAGCGCCACTGGGCCGGCGAGAGTTCCGGAACTTCACCCGGCTGGCTTCCGGGGTCACGGCGAACCTGCTCAGCAGCGCCTGCTTTACGTGCAGGTAACTGGTGGCCTCTTCGTCTGGCACCGTGCGGTAGGCCTCTGCGGCCCGACCGGTCAGCTTACACGCCAAAATCCTCACCAGTCGGCACGGTGCACTTCGTGCACTTGGCACAGGCACTCAAAGTCCTGGAGGTAGCTCTCTATCTCCTCCTCTGCTTCCCGGAACTCCTTGAACGCCTGAAAAGGCACTTTGCGCCCGGTGGAACGGTCCGAAGGGGAACGGCTGCTCCGTCGGCTTCGCACTTCCGCCAGCCGCAGCTCGTGCGCCCGATCTTTCTCTCGCTCTTCTTCCTGACTGATTTCCCAAATCAGATTCTGCATAGCAGCCTCCGATGGGGCTGGTCCCATCATAGCGACCCGCTGCCGCACCTTCTGGTGAAAATCGCTGTCATCGGGCTCGGTGTGGACGGGGCCCGGCGCGATGTCAGCAGGTAACGCTGCGAATGCCGCCTCTTGATCCATCCTCCTTAGTTCCTCCATCATGGCCTCCCGGCTCTTGGAGCCCGGGGCGCCTCCCCGGTTCTCCAGCATGCCACGCAGGATGTCCCGCTTGTAGGCACCGTACCCGGTCATGGTGAGGGTCTCCTAGGGGGTCTGCAGAGAGCTTATCCCACCGCTGCCACCAGTATGACGGAATGGGATGTTGTCCGCCTGCGGGTGTGCTCTATCTGCGTGCCCCCGGCGCTTACCGCTGGCCCGACTACCGAGTGATGTGGCACTCGGCGTCTCGTGCGGCCTGGCGTGACCCTGGGGAAGGGATAGCGGGCGGTGGAGGGGACCCCTGCGTAGAACCAGCCCGACCACTGAGCCACACGGGGCTCAGCGTCTCGAGTGGCTGGTTCACTGACCTTGTGGATGTGGGAGATGTCTGCGGAGCGGCCGTCCGAATATGGAGATCGGATCTGCCGCGGAGGAATAATCGGATCTTAGCGGGAAACGTTTCGGATCTGGTTGCGGATGACTCTTCGGATCGAATTGCGGAGAACGTTACAGATCTCACGGAAGCGGCTGACTGTTCGGATCTTATCTCGATCCCTGGATATACCGAAGCGCGGTACGCGGCCGTGCCTTTCGGATCGGATCCTGGTTGAATATACTTAGACTCGATGACCTCACGCTGCGCCTCTGTCCTGATGCTCGATGCAGGCACAGGGCGCTCGATTCGGTTCGGATCGTTGCTGGACACCGCACCGCCCCTGGCTGAGGGTGTTGAGCCATTCCGTGACATGCTGCATTAATTATACTGCAGAGAGGCGCTTCCCAGCAGTGTGTGGATTCATATGCTGCATTAATTATACCGCAGAGAGGCGCTTCCCAGCAGTGTGTGGATTCATATGCTGCATTAATTATACCGCAGAGAGGTGCTTCCCAGCAGTGTGTGGATTCATATGCTGCATTAATTATACTGCAGAGAGGCGCTTCCCAGCAGTGTGTGGATTCATATGCTGCATTAATTATTACTGCAGAGAGGCGCTTCCCAGCAGGTGTGTGGATTCATATGCTGCATTAATTATACCGCTGAGAAGCGCTTCCCAGCAGTGTGTGGATTCATATGCTGCATTAATTATACTGCAGAGAGGTGCTTCCCAGCAGTGTGTGGATTCATATGCTGCATTAATTATACCGCAGAGAGGCGCTTCCCAGCAGTGTGTGGATTCATATGCTGCATTAATTATACCGCAGAGAGGCACTTCCCTGCAGTGTGGATTCATATGCTGCATTAATTATACTGCAAAGAGGTGCTTCCCAGCAGTGTGTGGATTCATATGCTGCATTAATTATACTGCAGAGAGGTGCTCCCAGCAGTGTGTGGATTCATATTCTGCATTAATTATACCGCAGAGAGGGGCTCCCAGCAGTGTGTGGATTCATATGCTGCATTAATTATACCGCAGAGAGGCGCTTCCAGCAGCGTGTGGATTCATATGCTGCATTAATTATACCGGCAGAGAGGCACTTCCCAGCAGTTGTGTGGATTCATATTGCTGCATTAATTATACCGCAGAGAGGTGCTTCCCAGCAGTGTGTGGAATTCATATGCTGCATTAATTATACCGCAGAGAGGCGCTTCCCAGCAGTGTGTGGATTCAAATGCTGCATTAATTATACTGCAGAGAGGCGCTTCCCAGCAGTGTGTGGATTCATATGCTGCATTAATTATACCGCAGAGAGGCGCTTCCCTGCAGTGTGTGGATTCATATGCTGCATTAATTATACTGCAGAGAGGTGCTTCCCAGCAGTGTGTGGATTCATTATGCTGGATTAATTATACTGCAGAGAGGTGCTTCCCAGCAGTGTGTGGATTCATATTCTGCATTAATTATACCGCAGAGAGGGGCTTCCCAGCAGTGTGTGGATTCATATGCTGCATTAATTATACTGCAGAGAGGCGCTTCCCAGCAGTGTGTGGATTCATATGCTGCATTAATTATTACCGCAGAGAGGCGCTTCCAGCAGTGTGTGGATTCATATGCTGCATTAATTATACCGCAGAGAGGTGTTTCCCCGCAATGTGTGGATTCATATGCTGCATTAATTATACTGCAGAGAGGCGCTTCCCAGCAGTGTGTGGATTCATATGCTGCATTAATGTATACCGCAGAGAGGCGCTTCCCAGCAGCGTGTGGATTCATATGCTGCATTAATTATACCGCAGAGAGGCGCTTCCCTGCAGTGTGTGGATTCATATGCTGCATTATATACAGAGAGGCGCTTCAGCAGTGTGAGGATTCATATGCTGCATATTTATACTGCAGAGAGGCGCTTCCCTGCAGTGTGTGGATTCATATGCTGCATTAATTATACTGCAGAGAGGTGCTTCAGCAGTGTGTGTATTCATATGCTGCTAATTATACTGCAGAGAGGTGCTTCCAGCAGTGTGTGGATTCATATACTGCATTAATTATACTGCAGAGAGGCGCTTCCCAGCAGTGTGTGGATTCATATGCTGCATTAATTATACCGCAGAGAGGTGCTCCAGCAGTGTGTGGATTCATATGCTGCATTAATTATACCGCAGAGAGGGGCTTCCCAGCAGTGTGTGGATTCATATGCTGCATTAATTATACTGCAGAGAGGCGCTTCCCAGCAGTGTGTGGATTCATATGCTGCATTAATTATACCGCAGAGAGGCGCTTCCCAGCAGTGTGTGGATTCATATGCTGCATTAATTATACTGCAGAGAGGCACTTCCCAGCAGTGTGTGGATTCATATGCTGTGTCACGGAAGGGACATAGGGGCTCTGCGCAGCGAGACCCAGGACTCAAACCCAAGACATTTTTAAAAGGACCTTGTTTTCCTTTGAACGTTTGCAGTGTGCGTTTCAATGTATGAACAGTTTATTTTCCTTGCTAGATGTGGTTTTACTGATGTGCTGTATTAAGATGTACCCTGTGTGATTTTAAATATACTTTACATCGTTTGGTTTTAGTTTAATTTAGTTTAGTGAAATGACATAGCTTTGGTTTTAAAACATACTTATATTCCTGTAGGTAAATGTGTGTTTGTATAAAACAGTAAACAAGCTTTGCTGTTGTGTAATTTATGCGTCAGGGATTTTCCCCATTATCTAGGTACATGTTTAATTTAAGGGATCTCTGATAGAGTGTGTTTAATCTGATGGGCTGGAACAATGGATGTACAAATGTTGTGTGCGCTGAAGGCTAAGAGAATGTGAAGAATGTTGATTGTAAATAACTGCCATACCTCATTGTATGGATAGGCTCCTAATTAGTATGGGTATGCAAATTATGACTGTTGTACTTGAGCATAAATAGTGGCGTTGTTCATTAAAGGATTCAGTTCATCTGAGTGTTTGAAACATACAGCTCTGCCTGGTGTTGTCATTTCACGTCGGCTATATCACCACCACCCAGAACGGGTCACTCTAACTCTGAGGCAGAACCTCGATTCGCCGTGCCGTTGCGCCACCTAGGATACCGCAACACCCAGAATTGGGACCTCGACTCAGCGCCATGCCTGCATCGTACTGAACCGCGGTTTGCGCGAGGCAGACCGTCTCCAGCCTTTCAATGGTCAGTAGATCCGCTGCTCGAGACGCCGAGTGCAGTGCCACTCGGTAGTGGGCGATTCCACCGTGTGGTGCCCCATTCTACTCTCCAGATCTCCACCGCCACGTAGGCTTCTACCCCAAGCCGCTCGAGACGCCGGGTGCCGTGCCACTCGGTAGTCGGGCTTGGCAACACCAACGAGGGGGTCAGATAGAGCCGGACCGCAGGCGGATACCCCATTCCGTCATATGCTGCATTAATTTATACCGCAGAGAGGCACTTCCCAGCAGTGTGTTGATTCATATGCTGCATTATTATATACTGCAGAGAGGCGCTTCCCAGCAGTGTGTGGATTCATATGCTGCATTAATTATACCGCCAGAAGGCGCTTCCCAGCAGTGTGTGGATTCATATGCTGCATTAATTATACTGCAGAGAGGCGCTTCCCAGCAGTGTGTTGGGATTCATATGCTGCATTAATTATACTGCAGAGAGACGTTCCCAGCAGTGTGTGGATTCATATGCTGCATTAATTATACTGCACAGAGGCGCTTCCCAGCAGTGTGTGGATCATATGCTGCATTAATTATACCGCAGAGAGGCGCTTCCAGCAGTGTGTGGATTCATATTGCTGCATTAATTATACTGCAGAGAGGCGCTTCCCAGCAGTGTGTGGATTCATATGCTGCATTAATTATACTGCAGAGAGGTGCTTCCCAGCAGTGTGTGGATTCATATGCTACATTTAATATACCGCAGAGAGGCGCTTCCCAGCAGTGTGTGGATTCATATGCTGCATTAATTATACTGCAGAGAGTGCTTCCCAGCACGTGGATTCATATGCTGCATTAATTATACCGCAGAGAGGTGCTTCCAGCAGTGTGTAGATTCATATGCTGCATTAATTATACTGCAGAGAGGCGCTTCCCAGCAGTGTGTGGATTCATATGCTGCATTAATTATACCGCTGAGAAGCGCTTCCCAGCAGTGTGTGGATTCATATGCTGCATTAATTATACCGCAGAGAGGCGCTTCCCAGCAGTGTGTGGTTCATATGCTGCATTAATTATACTGCAGAGAGAGGTGCTCCCAGCAGTGTGGGATTCATATGCTGCATTAATTATACTGCAGAGAGGTGCTTCCCAGCAGTGTGTGGATTCATATGCTGCATTAATTATACTGCAGAGAGGCGCTTCCCAGCAGTGTGTGGATTCATATGCTGCATAATTATACTGCAGAGAGGCGCTTCCCAGCAGTGTGTGGATTCATATGCTGCATTAATTATACTGCAGAGAGGAGCTTCCCAGCAGTGTGTGGATTTCATTGCTGCATTAATTATACCGCAGAGAGGCGCTTCCCAGCAGTGTGCGGATTCATATGCTGCATTAATTATACTGCAGAGAGGCGCTTCCCAGCAGTGTGTGGATTCATATGCTGCATTAATTATACCGCAGAGAGGCGCTTCCAGCAGTGTGTGGATTCATATGCTGCATTAATTATACTGCAGAGAGGTGCTTCCCAGCAGTGTGTGGATTCATATGCTGCATTAATTATACTGCAGAGAGGCGCTTCCCAGCAGTGTGGTGGATTCATATGCTGCCTGCAAATTATACCGCAGAGAGGCGCTTCCCAGCAGTGTGTGGATTCATATGTATGACGGAATGGATGTTGTCCGCCTGCGGGTGTGCTCTATCTGCGTGCCCCCGCGCGCTACCGCTGGCCCGACTACCGAGTGACGCGCACTCGGCGTCTCATGCGGCCTGGAATGACCCTGGGGAAGGGTTATGCGGGCGGTGGAGGGGACCCCTGTGTCGAACCAGCCCGACCACTGAGCACCACGGTACTCAGCGTCTCGAGCAGCTGGTTCACTGACCTGGTGGGTGTGGGGACGTCTGTGGAGCGGCCGGCCGAATGCGGAGATCGGATCTGCCGCGAGGAAATATTCGGATCTTCCAGCGGAGGACTTTTCAGATCTGATGAATATTCGGATTTACGGGACCGGGTGAATCTTCGGATCGGATCGCTACTCACTGGGTATACCGAAGCGCGGTACGCGGTCCGCGCCTTCGGTTCGGATCCCGGTCGAATATTCTTAGAACCGGCGGTCATACGCTGCGCCCCTGTCCTGATGCGAGATGCAGGCACAGGGCGTTCGGTTCGGTTCGGATCTCACCTCGGTCTGTTCGGAAGTTACGCTAGACACCGCACCCTGAAACCGCGCGGGGTGCTCAGACAGTATAATGCGGCGGAGAATAAAAGTCATCAGGCGAGGCTGGATGCACTGGTAAATCTGAGTTTATTATTCACATCTCAGACATTTATCAACTTTACACACTTATGAATACAATGGGAATCCTCCCAGACCCATTGGTCGTTACGGATCGGGAGTCGCCGATTCGAACCGGATGTCCCGAATCGGCCATTTTTACGATTCGACCGGAAGGTCCGAATCGGCCATTTTCCGATTCGATTATTCTGAACGGAACCACGAGGTGATCGGAAAATGGCGGCGGCAAGGCAGACAAAGGGAAAATACGTTTCACAACCAACGGGGACACTTTTATTACACCACACACAATCCACATCTAAATAAAAAGCACTTAAAAACTCCGTGCCCCCACACAGCACTTAAGTGTCTCTGGCCATGTAAATGTCACGGTGCACCGCCCCTGGCTGAGGGTGTTGGGCCATTCCGTGACAACTGATTATAGGAGAGGTTTCACTGCCACCCATCAAGGGGTCTCACTGATTTATAGGAGGTTTCACTGCCCCCATCAAAGGGTCTCACTGATTTATAGGAGGTTTCACTGCACCCATCAAGGGGTCTCACTGATTTATAAGAGGTTTCACTGTCACCATCAAGGGGTCTCACTGGATTTATAGGAGGATTCACTGCCACCCATCAAGGGGTCTCACTGATTTATAGGAGGTTTCACTGCCACCCATCAAGGGGTCTCACTGATTTATTAGGAGTTTCACTGCCACCCATCAAAGGGTCTCACTGATTATAGGAGGTTTCACTGCCACCCATCAAAGGGTCTCACTGATTTATAAGAGGTTTCACTGTCACCCATCAAGGGGTCTCACTGATTTATAGGAGGTTTCACTGCCACCCATCAAAGGGTCTCACTGATTTATAAGAGGTTTCACTGTCACCCATCAAGGGGTCTCACTGATTTATAGGAGGTTTCACTGCCACCCATCAGGGGGTCTCACTGATTTATAGGAGGTTTCTGTGAATTGTAATCTGTGTCTTGTCACTGGCTGCCAGCTATCAGGGTGTCTCACTGAGTTATACCAGAGTTCTGTAAATCTTTAAATTTTTTATTTTTCACGCAAGAATAATGCACCAACTGGCAAAGCAGGCCTGGCATTGAAAACACATAAAGCGTAAAGGGTGGGGGTTCTCACAGGAAACATCAGTGTCTCAAGTAGCAGAGGGGGGGGACACGATCAAAATAAGCCCCAGCCGGGGAACTATAGCAAAAGAGTCTTCAGTGTCCCGAAAAAATGGGGTAAAAAAAATAAAATAAAAATATGACAGAAAGTCATCGTAACTTCGCTAGAGTGAAAGAGTCCTCAGAGACAGCATATAAAACATTAAAATCAAAAATAAAGGACTGCTTTCATCCAGTGTCCCGGAACAGCGGCCGTCGTGGAGCAGGCAGGGTGAGGCATAGCAGGCGAGGCTCGTCAGTGAGAAAAAATACCGGCAGATCAAGTAGGCCAGTATCCGCACCACCACACCGATTCATCCACACAGGAGAAGGCCTTGCGCAGCGCCAGAGCAAGAAACGGCAGGATGGGACCATTCAGCATCTCGTTCACTGATGGAAGGGGATAGTCGGTCTCCTTCAGAATCCTTTTGGTGTCAGCTCCGTCCAGGTAGATTCTTGACACGCGGGCACCGCAAGAGCACACCGCTAGAACAGCTCTCCCCTCGGGTAAACAGGCCGCAAGACCTTGTGAACCGGTACCTCTATGTCCTGCAGCCTCCGCACTCTCAGGCAGCTCATCACTGTGCGACATCACTGTGGGCTGTCCGCCTCCGGAACCGCCGCTGTCCAAAACTTCAGCTTCCTGGCCGGAGCGTAGCACGGCCATGATGCAGTGCACATCGCCTCGCGTCAGGGGCCCCTCATCATCCCCCAGCATCTGCAGCAAGGCGTCCAGTACAGCCTGGAGACGTGGGCCCACGGCTATCGACATGGTCCCCTGCAAATTCAGGGCAGCAAGGCTTAAAGCTGGGAGTCAGTGGGGACCAAGAAGTAGGCCGCAAAATGGCCACCGTCAGCACACCAGCCAGAGATAGCGTTCAGCAGGTAAGACTCTGGACCGGAGGGGGGGGAACGGGCTCCGGTCTGTGCACTCCCGGTGGCCGGCCGCCCAGGATCCTCGGATGAGGATACCTCAGCGGTTAAAAGTCCAAAATATGCCCGGGCAGAAGAAAACGCTGTGGAGCTCCAGCAGCATGTGACCTCTCCCTCCAGCAGCCGGCCACGTATATATGTATATATTTAATCTATATATCACTCACCATGTCTGAAAGAACAAAAAGGACAGGCAGACACTCCCAGACACAGATAAGAAGGCAAGCAGCCCCTGTGTCGGGAGGCTGTGCCTCTGGTCGTGGTGGACGTGGTGCATCCTCTGCAGGGGCACGTTGTCCTTTCTAACTGGTGCTGGCTGTCTTAAGCAGCAGCAACATACAGATATATGTGTATGTTTTTATCCAATAAAACGCTATTTTAAATCTTCATTTCTGCCGTTTTCATATAGAGTGGGTTTAGTGGATTTTGTTCTAAAAGAACTCTATATATGCAGATCCAAGCACCAAGGAGGTCTCCTCCACCAAGAGAATGTGGACATGAAAACAGTGTAAGGTGTATGGAGACCTGAGAAATAAGAAGGCAACACCTGCTTCATAATTACTATGCGAACTGCCAACAAGTACGGTGACTCTTTGACCGCAGTAAAATACATTGCGTGTTCGGCGTGTTTTTTCGGTGTCGTCGACATTTCAGTGCTCTGTCGTTCCCCGCACTTAGGGGAATCAAATTTCCCCACCCTGCGACGAATTCTGCATTCACTGAAGGGTCCTTGAAGTGCAGCGAATCGGCCGCTGTCCGCCGCCACCATCCCGCCACAAAGCCTGCAGGCGCAAACCTACCGCTGCCAGCCCGCCCGCCCGTCGGACAGCTGCAGCAAACACGCAGGACAGTCACCAAACGCAGCCTACAAGCCGACGTGCACTGCACCGAGCAGCGGCAGAAGAAAGCCGACAAGACGGACGGGTAAAAATAAAAACCAAAGAACAAACCGATTGAAAGTGTCAAAATCTGAATTGCTGTTTGCAAAAAAACTACTGGACAAAAATGTTTGGAATTAACATATAAAATCCTACGAATGATAATAAAAAGGTCTGTTACAGAAAAAAGAAAAAACACTATTAAAAATAAGGCTAAAAAATCCCCAAAAAATGCTTAAAAGAATCCTAAAAAATAAATCAATAAAATCAATAAAGAGACTTTTGCTGCAGATTAAAATAATAAATGGTTTATAGATATTGAATAAAAACAGGAATATTTTAACATTGAAACCTATGGGATTCTCCTGAATAAACCTGTCGAATGAAACCACTGAACATCAGACATTTCACTGACATTTCTCTGCTGTTCAATGTGAATAGATTAACCATTGCTTCTCTATGGGGGATTTCACTGCCGAACAGACACCGTATTTCACTGCCGCCGAACAGCACCGTATTTCACTGCCGTCGAACAGCAACGTATTTCACTGCCGCCGAACAGCACCGTATTTCACTGCCGTCAAACAGCACGTATTTCACTGCCGTCGAACAGCAACGTATTTCACTGCGCCGAACAGCACCGTATTTCACTGCCGTCAAACAGCACCGTATTTCACTGCCGTCAAACAGCAACGTATTTCACTGCCGCCGAACAAGCACCGTATTTCACTGCCGCCGAACAGCACCGTATTTAACTGCCGCTGACCAAGCACCGATTTTACTGGAAATTCACCAAAATTTGGATAACTGACTGCTCTCTGAATAGCCAAATGGCCCTGAAATGTTCACCGTACGGGAATTCACTGTTCAGTGATATTTCGAGGCCAGATCGGCTCTTCGTGAATAACCTTTAATAGTGTATTTAATCAGAAATTGAGAGAAAAATCAGAAACCTATCAGCGTTACCTGTATGGGGTATATGGGGATTACTGGAGATTCCCAGATACTGAGGTCACCCACCTTTACAATATGTTCTGTGAGGGTCCCAGGAGCTCGTTTAGTGGGATGGTGGATCTTCCTGTGGATCCTCATGTATCGCGAGAATGAGGGTGTAAGGAATTATCAATAGTATTTTCTGGAGACTAGTTGTAAAGCCTGCCCAGAGGGCAGTCTATTGTGGATATACTGCCCCTGCTCATGTATACTGCCCCAGCTCGTGGATATTGCCCCCAGCTCGTGGATATTGCCCCAGCACGTGGATACTGCCCCAGCACGTGGATATTGCCCCAGCACGTGGATACTGCCCCAGCACGTGGGTACTGCCCCAGAACGTGGATACTGCCCCAGCACGTGGATATTGCCCCAGCACGTGGATACTGCCCCAGCACGTGGATACTGCCCCAGAACGTGGATACTGCCCCAGCACGTGGATACTGCCCCATCACGTGGATACTGCCCCATCACGTGGATACTGCCCCAGCACGTGGATATTGCCCCAGCACGTGGATACTGCCCCAGCACGGATATTGCCCCAGCACGTGGATATTGCCCCAGCACGTGGATATTGCCCCAGCACGTGGATATTGCCGCAGCACGTGGATATTGCCGCAGCACGTGGATATTGCCGCAGCACGTGGATATTGCCGCAGCACGTGGATTACTGCCCCAGCTCGTGGATACTGCCCCAGCACGTGGATATTGCCCCAGCTCGTGGATACTGCCCCAGCTCGTGGATACTGCCCTTAGCATGGATATTGCCCCAGCAAGTGGATGGATACTGCCCCAGCACTGGATATTGCCCCAGCTCGTGGATACTGCCCCAGCTCTTGATATTGCCCCAGCACGTGGATATTGCCCCAGCACGTGGATACTGCCCCAGCACG